>WOGR01004539.1:0-14630 GCA_015342045.1 Leptinotarsa lineolata | reverse complement strand
ACTTGATATTTCATTTGTATTGTCCCTGTTATGTTGTTGCATTAACGTTATCATAATTATTTCTGCTGTGAACATTTTTCATTTCAAATAGTGGTAAACATCTCAGGTTGGATGTCGTCAAATAAAAGTTCATTTTTATCATAAATCTTGGCTCCGATCTATTTTTCACACGAGTAATTTTATTCAGGAAATTTTCTAACTAACCTGATTTTGTTGAAAAATACCTATCATTTCATAGTTTTGGGGTGTGGACCATCGGGGCTAGTCCGTTTCTGACTTTGAAGCAAAACAATTGACTCCTGCATGATAGCTCATCAAAGCAATTCACTTATTTACTCAATCACCAAAATTTGGTTGATTTTGAATATCCACTTGAAAAGTTATCAAAGAAAACCATTTTTTATTCTGTAACTTTGAGGCCCCGTAACTTGCTAACGAAGGATTTTAGGAACATAAGTTGAAGTACTGGTGATATTTTGAACCCATCTATAAATTCCCGAGAGGGAAAGAGGAATTCCAGGGACACCCTGTATATAAAAACAAAACTATCTGAATGTTCATTTGGAAAGGTATAATTACGAAGGCAACTTTCGAGGTAGAACTAAATGTGTTATTATTAAATTGGTTTTATATTCATGAAGATAGCAGTTCTGATGTTGATTCAGAATGTTGGAGATATTCCATCTGTAATAATTCCAACAAATTTCACCTCGAAAAAAATACTGTAACACCACTGACCATGTTGACTCTGGCCTCGTGATTTTCGAGCCTGAACACATCAAAGACCCTTTTTTTTGTGATCCACTTCTTATGAAAGATCGGATGACATACGACCAATTGCTAATTGTTAATAAATGACATTGGCATAGATTTGGAAAAGGATTTATTTAAATGTAATTGCTCATTTAATGAGTCATTCACTATAAATATATTCTCGTTTATTTTTAGTTCTGAACTATCCAAGCTGTAATGTTATTGTAATAAGACCTAGACCTAACTTAGTGATTATCATAGGCGTATCATCAAGATTTTGAAATGTATTGTTTTCAAACATAATCAGTCATTTTCTAAAATAAAATGTGTGTCAGTGTCTATTATAAAATAAATTGAATTGATGAATTTACATACATACGATGGAATACAAATTTTTTTTGTTTACCCATATTTTTTTTACTTTTTTCTTTTCTTGAATAATCGTCAGTTGCTATGTACCAATGGCCGGAGGGGTTCAAGAGAAAGGTTCACGTGTTTAATTCATTAATGTTTTATTTGCTTGAAATATGACGATGTTATCCGTACGAAATCGGGGTGGTGGTGCTACCCTGCGAGCTTTTATTGAAAACGCTGTCTAATGCCTTCAATATATTTTTTTCTGCCGCGAAGGCATATATGTATCTTTGAAGGATAGCGTTTTGGTGTTTAAAATGTTGGGCACGCATAAAATGTGTAGTCATTGTAAAGCTATTTTATCGAATACGATATTAATTCTTATTTAATAAATACGTTAGTTGCATTAAGTAGTTCATGCATATTATAATTGCTCTTTTCACTATACGATTGAAATTATTATCTTTGGACCTATCGCTAGAAAAAAAAATTCAAGTGACATGATGAACCGATGTTTCAGTGATAAAAAAAAGGTTGCATTGGAGATATCCGAAAGTTCTTAATTACCTACCCCATCCTTTTATCAAGGAAACCAACCCATAAATATTCAGTGAGAAAGGTTGAAAGTACCAAAAATATGCAATAGTTTTTGAGAATATCACATCGAGAAGATTATGTGTATATTCAAATTATTTGTACCTACTGTGAAAACTCCACATAGTTGAAAAAAATCATGTTTTTCGTTTTACAAAAAAAGTTTCCTAATCATTTACCTAACACGGTTAAAACCTTACAGAAATTTTATCTATTATAAAGCAATACTTTAAAATATATCAGTTTGAAACACTATTACAGGTTAAAGATACTAGTTCTAAATATCCAAATCAGTTTTGTGTGGAATGAGAGCAAGAAATATGAATATCATGGAAAAGAATTTCGATAAATTCTTTGGATAATTTCCCAATTCACCAAGTCTTACAAATGAAAGTGTACAGTGAAATGAAATGTCTAGTTTGATCGCCTACAAAAGCTCTCTTTTGGGCCTATATTAAACAATCTGACTCATCAAAGTCACAGTAGTAACTGCAATAGACTGGTAAATTTGTTCCACTTTTCTTGTAAGTAAGTCTTCTATAAATACCACAGATTTGAACATTTCGCAAGAGCTTAACATCTACAGTCCATATTCATAAATTTGATATGCGTGTCTGGATCATACTGTATGTTATTAAAGGTCCGCTTTTCAAAAATATAAGGATTTGTTTTGCGTTTAAGTTACCATAGAGGTTTAGGTTTGCACATTTCTCAATAGGTATATTTCTATATTCTACTTTTTTGTGGTATAGGGTGAATTTTCAATATAAGTTTTAAAAAAATCCATACAATAAAAAACAAAAGTATTTATCTGTAAGAAAATATATGAGCAATAGATGAAATGTATGGGGAATAGAGGGCTATCCTAGGGACTAACACAGATTATAACCTCTTCGTCCCACAATGTTCTGGGATGTTCCCGAACAATTGGGTCGGTAGTAAATAATAATCCAAAACTGAAGGAAAGAGTTGTTATGTCGTTTTTGGATACAGTAATTCTTTTTTGGTTTCAGGAATATTGTCCTTCAATTGAATTATTCCAAAATTTTTTGGGTTCGCCCAGTTGGGTGAATTACCGCATGTTATTCATTCTTTGAAAGGAAACCAGACAGTAAAGTTGTTGGACAAAGCACTCAGATAGAAAAACCGTAAATAAATTTCGACTTAATTTCAGCAGTTCGGACTTCCATTGTCTAAAAAATTTGTAAAATGATTTGAAATCTATTGGGATTTCAAATCATTTTACAAATTTTTTAGACAATGGAAGTCCGAACTGCTGAAATTCACCACGAAACATTGTCATTCATCTTCAAACAAATTTCGACTTAGTTGAATATCATCAGTATTTTATGCAATCAAACATCGCCCATTTTTGCACTTGGCTACACCTCACTGATGCCCCATAACATCCTTTTTTATTTTTTTCATTACATTCACGAGTTATTCTTATTTTCCTGAAAAAGTCTGATTGTTTTGTAATGGTGCTCAAGTTTTCACTCCTACGTAAGATCATTGTCGTAAATAATGTTTATTATCTCTCATACTTTATATATCGTGATTAAAATTGACGCAATTGCTTTTTCACCTTCAGTTATAATTATATGATCTCGATGATCCACTTCAGATAATAATTTTGGAGTTCTCCGAGTCATACTTTAAGATCTGTACAGAAAATTTCTTTTTTATTAAGAGCATAGGCGCAAAACATTATGTTCATTCATGATATCTCCTGAAGAAGTTATTCAATATTTTTCAATTCTCTTTGTAAGAAGTATGTGAAAAATAAAAGTAATTTTTTTATTTTTTCTGTGTTACAGGTCATTGACGTTCTGCCCCAAGTATTCATTTCATCTTTCACCTTGCATTCAATTTTTGGAAAATATAGGGTAGTTTTTACAGGCTTTGTTATGAAAAATTGTACAAAAACACTCGATTCGGAAAGGAGGAACGCCTTATTCATATCACAATATACATAAAAAATCATTTTGTAGAAACATTTTTTATGCTTGAAACGAGGCTTGGAATTATGATGAATTTGTCTTATTCAAGATCAGCTTTGGAAAAGTTACTTCAAGTACAATAACCTGTCTCTGTTCTTGAAATAGGTTACCAATGTAGTGTAATTATCGGTAATCAATAGTTATATAAATAGATAAATATATGTGTCTAGTTGAAATTGATTTGTTTAAAGTATTACTCAATTCTCACGTTGACTATGAAATGAAAAATGGAGTATTGAATTAAATTGAATTGGTGGTCTGCTAGAAGATCGTCATATATTTCGATTTTTGTTTCAAAACTTCATCATTCTCATTTACTTCCATCTATTTTATTAGACCACGGACCATTTCAAAAAATTCATATTCCATGGATGACTCTGTTCTTGGAACTCTTTATAAGATAGTTGAGAAAATCTTCCTCCTAAATCCTAATTAAGAAAGTCCCCAAAAAGTATTGGGTACTTATTCAACTCGAAATGCACCAAACAAATTATTTGTAACTATATTGCCAAAAATAAAAAAGTTAACTGAGCTCCGCAAATAGCTATGCGAAGAAAGGAATCTATTGAATGAACTTGTTTTTGTTTAGAGGATCATTTTAATGTAAATATATCAGATTTCTGGTTAATTCCGTATTTGTATATCATTCATTCCAATGACTACTAACGATGTCCTCCTTCTCTTGATAACAAATTACGTAATATTTGTGAAAAATTCTTCAAAACAACGAAGGGTCTCAAAATTCTTAATGGTAGAGTTCATAAAGTTTCGAATACAAAACCTTGTTTGAATGAATCAGCTCTCACACGAACTGTCGATTCTGTTATGTTGCCTCATTCTACTAAATATGTGTTATTTAATACTACGTTTCATGAAAAATTGTCCTCATTGAAACGATCCAGTCACATTATAAAAAGGATTCCTAAAACTGCTAGGAATTGCTCTGTCTGCCTGTTGCGAAATTATAGATGATTGTTTACATACCAACTCTCCAACAAGCTGGGAAAATTTGTTAACTATTCGTTATACCTTGTTCACCATCCCACATATCAAGGACTCCCGTAAATATTCTCTCACGTCTCTTATAACAAAAAATATCAAACGTCTTGATTTAAAGACCAATGTCATTCCATCTCAGATCGATAAAAGGAAATATAACCAAAACTTTTTTAAGCTTGTTTTGAGTAAAATAGCACATGGTGACATTAAGTCAGCTATCAGAATCTTAAGCTCCAGTGATACGTTGGCCAAATACGATGAATCCATACTTTTCAGTTCCCTGATCAAAACACCCTCGATTAGATTCTTTCGCGCATTTTCTGGACTCGCAACCACCACACGATTTTTCAGAGTTCCCAGTGTTCCAATTTTGAGAACATGAAGTATCGAGGGCAATTAAATCTTTTCGTTCTGGTTCTGCTGGTGGTTTAGATTTTTTTCGCCTTAGCCACATGCAAGACATCATTAGTCACAGCTCTTGAAATTCAGGACAGAAATTTCTTTCTTCTATTAAAAAATTATGTAATTTCATTTTTACTGGTAGGGTTTCTTCAGAAATTTGTGCTATAGTTTTTGGCGCTGTGTGTTCTTTGGGAAAAGGATGGAGGAGTAAGACCGATTGCTGTCGGTAACTTTTATCGTCGTTTGGTAGCTAAACTTGGTTGAATGAGGATTAAGGACGAACTAGGATCGATGTTACGTTCACTACAGTCTGGTTTCGGTACTGCAGGTGGATGTGAAGCTGTTGCTCATGCTGCTCGTAGATATTCTAATCTTCATCCAAATCGCGATTTAAAAATTTTTCTGAAAATAGATTTCAAAAATGCCTTCAACATGATTGATAGAACATCATGCTTCGTAAGGTTAAAGTTATATCCCTTCTTAAGTCAGTGTTATAAATCAGCTGTTATAAATCAGTTTTGGTGAACATCTAATTCTGTCTGAGAGAGGTGTTCAACAAGGTGATCCCTAAGGACCTGCTTTTTTTTTCTGACCATCGACGAACTCACTAGAAGTTAATCGTCCGAATTCAATTTTTGGTATATAGACGATGGTTCAATTGCTGGTGAAGAAAACATTGTTTCAAAGGATTTCAAAAAAATCATTGATTGATCAAAGTATCTTAGACTTGAACAAAATTTTGATAAACGCGAGTTGTTAACTCTTTCAACTCCGAATAATATTTCCAAATCCATCATTTTGAAATTGGCTCCTGGTATAAGAATTTAGGAAAAGTCTAAATGGAGTCTCCTGGTTGCTCCTCTTTCTGAAGATTCACTTTCAGAAAATTGCTGACTACTAGATTGAATGAACTTCCTAAACACGTTGCATTTTTTCTTTTGAAAAATTATTTGGCGATTCTAAAACTCATGTACGCCCTCAGATGTTCCCCCTTGGTCAAGTCAGTTAGAGCTTGACCAATTTGATAATTTACTCCGTAATACGACGGAATATGTTACAAACAATTATTTCAATAATGATTCATGGCTTCAAGCAACGTTTCTTGTAAACCTTAACGGACTAGGGCTACGTTCTGCTTCTTCCTCAGCTTTACCAGCTTTTCTGTCGTCAGTCAATAGTGTTTCTGATCTTATTGATTCCATCCTTCCTTCTATATTTATCAATATCAAAGACATTTTTATGCTGAAAGTGAATCACTTCGGCATGCCGCAACTAATATTGCTCCTCCTACAGATAAAAAGAAAATATAAAGGGCACGGGAATGACCTCTTCTGAATATTATAAATGATGAACTTCTGAAATCTACAAGTGTATACGATAAGTCTCGTTTGAAAGCAGCAATGATCAAGGAATCGGGTATTTGGTTGAATGTCTACCTGTTGCATCTTTTGGAACACTAATAGACGATGAATCTTTCAGAATAGTTGTAGGACTTAGGATGGGTTTATTTATTTGTGTGCCTCATACTTGTGTTTGCGGTAGTGTAGTTGATGAGAAAGGTACGCATGGTTTGAGTTGCAGGAGAAGTGCAAGGCGTACATCTCGACATCACCAGGTAAACGACATATTGAAATGGGCTATGGTGTCAGCGGATGTTCCTTCAATTCTGGAACCCCTAGGTACCAGTCGAGATGATGGTAAACGACCAGATGGTATGTCTCTCATACCATGGAAATACGGCACTTGCGTTGACACGGTCGCGGCTTCTCATCTAGCCAAAAGTTTGAAGTCTGCTGGAACTGCAGCATTTTCTGGAAAAAAATTAAAACGAAAAAAATATCAAAATCTTGCTAACAATTATCTGTTCCATCTAGTAGCGGTTGAAACTTTTGGTGTTTATGGCTCGGAGTGTCTGTTATTCGTTCATGAACTCGGAAGGAGGATATTGGCAGATCAAGATCTTCAGATGATGTGGTACTGCAGCGTCAATTAATTTTTGTTGTTTCATAATTTCATAATTTGTATTACTTTTCAAAACTTCAGAACTAAATTATTTTTAAGTTATAATGTATCGAATGCATTTATACCTATTAATGAACAGTGGGGGACAAACCCTGAACATACCAATAGTCTCAATTATGCTTTGCTTTATAACAGTTCAGACGATGTACCGGCAATCCCACATATCTCGTGACGTCATAGTAGCATTCGACAAATACGCAGTTCAAAGTAGTGTTTATTGATAACGGTAAATACTATCAATTTGAGATTTTGTCATTGCATCCTGGATGACAAGCACTACCAAAATATATAAAAAATGCACAAAACTAGATTTGACTGAACGATTCTATTTTGATATTCATAAAATAAACCCAATCAAATAAGTGTGGATTTTAATGGGGAAGTCTTGTTTTGGATGAGAAATAATCCAATTATTTGCATGTCCAATATCAACTTATGAATTTTGCTTTTGCCGATGGCTCCCTGCATGTGTGATTCTTTTGGCAACCAAGTGTTGCTTAACTTATATTTGGCTGCACCATGCTAATAATGGGCCAAATGCTCGAAACATGTGTATACGGTTTGCCTTTCTTAGTGCGGAGGTGTTTGAACGAAATATTCCCTGATAAAATGTTTTCTTCTTCTGAAACGAATGTCAGTCAACTGCCGGTGAAATTTTGTGAAATGTTAGGAAGGAGTGCTGGGTAATCGCACGTTAAAAGGTAAGGCCTCGTTAATCCATTGCTCGCACAAGTTTCCGACTTTCTGAGGGTTGACGTTTGTCAGCTGGTTAACGGAACGAACAATTTTAGAACAATTTTTAGTTCGGTAACAAACTTCAGTACTGTACAATGTTCATTTTATAGGTAAGGTAGGGAACAAGTAGATTTGTTTTGCAAATTCAAAATTATTTTTGAAAGAGTAACAGAACTATCACAGAAATCAAAGACTTTCTTCTTGTTACATGAGGTTTGGATCAGTGCTACCTAATCTATAACCATTTTTATAAAAGAAAACTCGAAACAATAATTTTTCCCAGGAAGTTTTAATACTTCTTCAATTTTTCAATGCGACTTTTCAGAAGATGATGGACAAAAAGATTTTGAAGAGAATTAAAGGACCTAAAAAATAGTGTTCTGCTGACCTCCTACCCATTCATTATTCTGAGACTAACATCTGCCACTCGTAGGAAGATGAACTGCCAGCGCTAAATATATTCCCTTTAAAGAAAATTGACGATTCTCTCCGAGTTTTCATATTATTTTCTGGAATTATATTGAGATTGGGAAGTGTTTCAATTCAATATAGACATTCCATATTTTCAATCTGTTTCGGAACACGAATCCATCGAAAAGAATTATTTTCAGATTTCAATACCGAGCTTTTTGTAGCCAATAATTTAGTTATTTTTGAACCATCATAATTAGTTAAGATTAGTTTGAAGTTCGTAACCATGTCGCAACCTCGAGAAAAATTAGAAAAAATGTAATTTGACTGCCACCCGACAATTGGCAACATACTGTTGCCAACCTACTATTTGGCAACAGTATATTGCCAAACTGTATATTGTTGAAAAGTTCCTGCCGAGGTTTCAGCTTATGATATGAATTTTTTGCGTTGCCTCGTAACTCTGCATACGATTTAGTGAAAGTATTGTCATATGTCATGCTTTTTTTCAGAATTTTGTTATGAATGCGAGAATCATGAAACATTCGGTCACTGATGATTAAAGTATCATTCAAACAATAGATTTACTGGAAAATATTACGTCATTCAGAATAGATCTTAATTATAATGAAACAAATTGTTTGTTATTCATCTCGTGTTCACCACCATTATTAATCATGAGAACAGGGTCGGGCTTAGCCCATTGCGTGACCTATCAAGGATGTTTTTATGGAGGAATCATTTTTTTATGTAAGTTCATACAAAATAAATTCCGATGCAACGTCAAAGACGTAGTTGAATTTTAGAGTACAATGTAACCAGATTGTCATAAAATTATTGAATATATTAAAATATTGTAACTTACGTATTAATAGATCATTTTTTTATTCACTTATTTAATTACTGTAAAATCAAATCATTATGCTAAAAATATATCACAACAAGTTGATAATCGCTCTCTCATAGAGAGAGCGATTATCAACTTTTTGTTACGCAAGTTAACATAGTCTAAAACTGCAAACTCTCTTACCATTTACTGAGCGAAATACTTAAAACGTGTTTTTAATACCTGGCAAATCAAGAAATCTGGGCTTTTATATCCAGGTAGACGTTATTGAGCCTTTCTTGATCTAAATCAAAGACTCCAACCGAGGGTAGAAAATCGGGGACACGTGTTTCTGACTAATTGACCAGCGTTGTGCAGACTAGTTCAAAAATAGGCAACACCTGTTTGCCGAAAACAGGAAACAACAGATACGTATGAAGTCACCAACAGGAACATCAAGACACTGGAGAAGGGACCCAAAGATAAATAGAAACCTTTTCCTTTTGACTTAAAATTGTCAATTAATGTCAACCAAGTGTTAAATACAAACAGTAATATTGGAATATAATTTCAAAATTCCATGTGAGTATTCTCATGCATTTGTATCTGTAGATTGGTGCCTATAATGTCATGTCGTATGATCTACACATTCCAATATTCTGATAATAATAATAAACCTTTTTTTTCGAATATAATAACCAAAAACGTGACAGCATAAAACTGATAGAAATTTCATGATCAGACTTAAATGAAAAATTACCAATACTACTGCTTTCAAGTCTTTCATTAATGAAAATTGTTTGGATGGTTGTTTCAAAATTAGAAAGTGTTGTAGATACTCACTATACTAGCATAAAACCAAAAAATCTAGGTTGTCATAAATCCAGACATATGTTACCGAGTCTGTATGATCTAAATCAAAAAGGTGTAATAAATAATATCATAAAAGTAAGTGTACATTGAGAGTAACACTCAGAAACGAGTCACGGTTCGTTCAACGGACTTATATGGGGTGGCAGCCCTCTATGCCCCAATAATGAAGAAGGTTCCCCTTTTTGCCTGAAAGGCGTTTTTTGAAGATATGAGAGTTTCGCCCACTAGAAATTTATAGAACAGTACAGAACATTCGAGCATATTAGAGAGCATCACACAACATCTCGAAGCATTCTGGAATGCTCTACAACTTTGTGGACCATTAGGAACGTTTTTGTATGGGTGTGACCACCTATTGGTGAGGGTATATAAAGTAAGACTCGTCGTGGGTTTGAATGTGACATGAAGTGAATGAAAACAAACAGCGAAGGGATCAGAATATGAAATGAAAATGAAATCCGAAGTGTTTAAAGTGTACTTAGTGTATTTCTTAAAAAAAAGTTGCCTCGGTTTATATTTTATACAATGTCTAAATATAAAAGATGAGATCTCATCAATTCTGAGGCAAAAGGGGAAAAAAAAAGAACAGCGAAAACACGAAACAGTCGATGGGCGCGAAGTATGTTTCCGTTCCCAATAAACGAGAATGAGCGCGGTGAAAAGCACAAAACCCGAAGAACCGTAGCTTGAAACAAAGTGCAATCACATTCGAAACGTTTCAGCACCCAAATCAAAACCTCTGAAACAACGACAAGTCTGGTTTGCAACTCAAATTTGGCCTGTGTACCATATTTTTCCACAATCACTGTGAACCAATAACGGCTGCTCTGTTAGTGACTTCAGTAGATCTAATACCGATAAGTAATACAGGGCCGACAGCATATCCATTTCAAAAATATGTTGGAACAACGTTGGAGGCGTCGGCCATCTCATTACAATGTCAATTCAAAAAGTGAAATCATCAAAGTCGAAATATTCAGCATCATCTTGACTGAGATCACACGAAATTTATTGTGTGAAGCACAGCTTCACGAAATAACTTCAGGGAATCTGAAAATCTGATTGTTAACGAAATTATCAAGTTGGAAGAGAGGATCTTGAGGTTTTCTGGTGCAATCTCCTAGCAATTTGAGATATCTAGAGATCGTGACCCGTGTATGCCATAAGTAAATTCCATTGAATTCCATTGTGAAACACTATCACGGGTTTTGGGTTAATTATCCAAAGCTTCAACTCTGTGACACCAGAGACGTCTCCGGAAGCATCCTGTCTTATTGCTTGGGCCTGAATTGTGCTGATTTATTTCCGATATATCTTTGTGTATACGAATTGGTGTGTATACATGAGGCAAGAAAGAGCAACTAGAGTATTCAAATCAAGATTCAAGTTGACTTTATCGACAATAAAACCGAAAGTTGAAGTTTCATCAGAAAATCTGAGAAAGCTGTTGAAATATTCAGAGTTTTTATAATAATAATAATTCCCATAGCTAATACATAAAAATTAAATATATCAAAAAAAATTTATTACAACATTTATACAATGGGAAAACGCCGAAGATCAGGTGGTCTGTATATCTGGTGATAAACAGACCTCTGTTATTATTCTTAAGCGTAAGGTGGTATAATACATCTTATCCTGCCTAAGCCATTATTTGATATGGGATGAGCATATATTCATTACATACCTTACACAAAAATAGGAAAACTGAATCCTTCAATAAAGATATTAGAATGAGAAAACATCTCGAGTCCGTGATTTTTTGTCACCCCAAATCTTATTGGTATTTCCTCTAAAATCTGACACCAACCAACATATGAAGAATTCGGTTTCTTGTATCACCCCTGATATTGTTCTGGCATGTTGGAGTTTGCTTCATCAGCTTGTGGGTCACTGCCACGGCCTGTCTCGAACGAGCGATAGTTGCAGACTTTATTGGATACTATCGTCGTATATGGTCGAAATTATAATTTTTTGACCTGATCATTACGTTGATGACTTTACACTAATAAAATAACTATTTGCTTCAAACACGTGAAATTTGTTTGTGAAAACCAAATATTACATTTTAGTTTCAGGTTAACTCTACACTGAGAACTAATGATCAACTAAAGTTCTCTGATGAAAACGATGGTTTTTCTGTGGTATTTTTCGCAGCCCAAACATCTGATACTTCTTCAAAGTGGTGACAAAACGGGATTTCAGAGGCACTTAATTTGTCACCATGGTAGTTTATGTGGGTTTTCTATATACCTTGTCTGCAGGCTGGCTTTTCTATTTGTCACAAAGTCTAAAAAACTAGACAAACCGTCCCCTGTATAACAAACCGTACCGTGTACAATTAATTAGTTTTGTCTGAAAAGCGTTAAAGTAAGAGTAAGTTTATTAGTGAAGTCAATTCCTCGTTCATTAGAAATCATAAATATTTCGGCGGATAATTTCTCAAACTTCTATCTGAAAGAATAAATTGAACAAAAATAAATGGACATCATGTATCAGTACCTATTTTTACATAATCAATTCTGAACAGATTACATAACCGAACTGGAACTATTTTTAGATATGTATAATCTTGAATTTAATTTACAAAAATGGGTCTCCTTTGGACTGAAGTCTTTAAAACCATATTATAAAATACTAACTATACTCGTAAACTGAACAATAAATAATATTCATATAATTTATTTCGCAATCTGAATCCCAAGAAAAGAACGAACAAATTAATTTATTTAATTGAGGTAGGTATTTGAACAAGTTATCATATTTTACAGCGTTCCATAACTTTATGAATTTATAGGTAATCGCCTTTGACGTGATAGATCACTCGTTGAAGAGCGTAAGGAGATATCAAACAACGTCAACATAGTTGATAAAACCTGAATCAAACGTATATCAACCGCTCACTCGACTTGCGTTGCTCACGCTGTAACGTTGCATACTGTTTAGTTTACTGTTATCGACCGAACCGAACTTCGTCGATTCCTAAGACCTGAGACGTGTTTCGTTGGCTTCGGCTTCGCGCTTCCAGTGTACTCTCCGCGGTGTTGATTTCTTGTTCTGTGTTTTCCGTAGTCCGTAGTCTGTTTTGTTTTGAAATTTGACAGTTTTCTACATCGTAACCATTAACTAATTCAATTCAAATTTGTATGTTGTTATTACAATAGTGCTTCAATGTTTTTATCGTAATTGTTTCAAAATGTGTTCGGAAGTTATCACAAACTATTAGAATTTTGATTTCATTTAAAAAAGGTAAGAGTTCTAACAAAATAAAGTGTTAATATGAACATGAACCTAGTTTTGAACATTGATAAATGAAACATGATCGCTCATTAGATGTTCAAGAGGACTTAGTTTTAAACAGTAACAAATTGGAACACGATCGAACATTAGATAAATAATTACTGTAACCTGATGAGTCATATGATATGTGTTGAATAACTAGTTATTAAATTCAAGGCGGAGTTCAAATACCAGTCCTAACCTCACTGTTTCACCACTTTTGAAAATTCATATTACAAAATGAAAAACACTATATGCATTTGTTGTCTCGATATTTTTCACACTGTCCTGTAAATAATCTCATTGCTTACTGATTTGTTTATTTCTCACGCACCGTGGTTTCGAAATTCTAAAAATAAGTATGTATGTTTGTTTTTCTCCTGATTAATAATGCTGATTTCGTACTAGTCAACACCATATACAAGATAATTTTGATACATTTTAGAGAAAAGAGGAGACGATATTTTGAGTCACTTCGAGTAGGTATTTTAAATTTGATTAATTACTCTGTAATGTATATGTGTAAAGAATTTTACACTCGTCAGGACAACTTGGAAATTAACACAAAACTAATCTAGACTCAGCAAATTACTGAAACGAGAACTTCTTATTGAAGGGAATAAAATCCGGGCTGGTAGCCCGTGGTTATATGGAACCTGAAGTACTAAACGTTTCGTCTGCTACTTACATCATCAGTGGTATGCAAGTTGACTGCGATGATGAAGGTTATATTTCGAAGTCTCAGGGACGACCACGGCTTACCAGGCCGAATTTTGATCTCTTCAATCATGACTCCGGCCGTGAAAGCATATAAGTTCTTACATTGAGAACTTCTGAACTTGAACATATTCCAATGTAAACATTTCCTCGCGACCTTAAGATTTTTCATATTTATTATTCCATCATCGATATTTCTATTGGAAGATGTACCGATATTTTTTTTGTATCAGGGTACATCTGTACATGCAGTGTTCTCCAATGTTTTTTTAATATCTTATGAATGCTTTCAGAAAAATTTCGGATAATTTCTGAAATAGGTACTTTCCTTTTCAGAAACTGTTTCGGAAAATGGCTTCGATAGACGGCCGTCCTGCACAATATGGAATTACCTTAAAACAGCTACGTGACCTTATGGAACATAGGGGTCCAGATGGAATAGCAAAAATTACAGAATATGGTGGGACACAAGAAATATGTAAAAAATTGTACACATCGCCCAGTGAAGGTGAGCCTTTTGTGACCATTCATTGATCATAAATATATCAACTGCTATCGAAAAATCAGTAGAATATTTTCAAATAATATCCATTTGAGTGAGTAAACTAACGTTTTCATAAAGTATGATATTAATTTAAAATTAAAAATTGATTTTGCATATATAT
>WOGR01004537.1:0-14270 GCA_015342045.1 Leptinotarsa lineolata | reverse complement strand
AACATGAGGGCCCATATTGTGTTTCAAATGCTTCTGATGCAATTGTTACAAGATTGTCCTCTTCTATCCATGGAACAGGTGCAAATATCACTATAGACAATTGGTTTACAAGTTTCAGTTTGGTTCTCAATATTCTTCAATATTCTAAAAGACCGTAAATTAACCATAGTTGGCACAGTCAAGAGGAATAGAATTGGAGTTCCACCAATTTTTGTAAATGGGAAAATGAGGAATCCATTTTCATCAATGTTTGTTTTTCGGGAGGAAGCAACATTAGTGTCTTATGTATCAAAAAAAAAAATAAAACTGTACTTTTAGTATCCAGTATGCATCATGATGATGCAATAGATTCTGAATCAGGAGACAAAACTAAACCGGAAATTGTCACATTTTATAACCGAATCAACAGTGGTGTGGATGTAGTAGATAAGTTGTGCTCCTCTTATAATTGTGCAAGAAATACAAAACGATGGCCTATGGTAATTTTTTATTTCTTACTGAATGTTGCTGGTATTAACAGTCAAATTCTATATGAAGGAAACGTTGATGAGGCTCACTATCTACGACGGAGGCTGTTTTTGGAAAAATTTTCTTTTCAGCTCGTGGATGAACATTTACGTATACGTGCTGCAAATATTAATGTACCAAGACAAATTCGAGATAGAATTAAAGAGCTTCTACAAATTGAAGCTACAGTTGAGACACTGAGTATCGACAAGGCAAATAAACGAAGCAGCTATGAAGATTTCGAAAATAGGAGGCTTACGAAATATTATTGTATCAAATGTCAGAAATTCTTATGTTTAGAACACTCACTCATGGTATGCAAAAACTGCTCCAAACAATTAAAATAATGTATACTTTGTGTTTTTTGAATGAAAAAGGTTTCAGTTCAGTTTTTTATTTTATAATTTGTTATATTATCCATAAATAACATCGTGAAAAATGTCATGATCTGAAAGATACAGTGCGGGTACTGGTGTCCGAAAAAGAAGTGCGGGTTCCGAAAGGTTAATGATTGTTTAAAAGAATAAGCGAAAAAGCCAAGACACAATAGTGTAGTAAAAATATACAACCCTCTCTGGAAATTTATTTGAATTTTATGATGACTGCTTGCTTATCGACTATGCACCAATGTAAAGTGTTAATACCGATTTTCTGTATTGTATTTGGAAACTGTTCGTTTATGTATATAATTAGGTATTGAATTTGACCATGATTTATGGAATTATTGATAATTTATGTTTATGTTGATTATGGTTTATGTATCATTGTAATTTCATGTTTATGAATTGAATTTGACTGAGTATAGGGTTATTAATATTCTAAATAAGGTTATGGTATTTGATTCTGAAGGTTTTATGCAAAGTTCACTGATGTTATGTTCATGATACTACGATCCACTTAGTTTATTTCTGATTTTGCATATTGTTATTAGAATATTTTTGCGATGATTTCTCAGAAATTTTACCATTATATTTCACAATGAAAAAACGATTTTGGAGATAATTTTTGATTATTTTCAGAAAATTTTTAGAAATTCCTTAACAACTAAGCTCTTCTATCAGAATATCATGATGGACCTGATCAAAAGCTTCAGGAAAGTCGGTAAAAGAAACGTCTAACTGTATTTTGTTATCTAAAGCTGAAGATTTTATGCAAAGTTCACTGATGTTACGTTCATGATACTACGATCTACTTAGTATATTTCTGATTTTGCATATTGTTATTAGAATATTTGTGCGATGATTATCCCTTGGGTTATGGGCATTTTCATTACTAGATTATTTTAAAATACTATTGACATACTAGATAGGTATTTGTAAATGACTGGTTGACCTATCGAATTTAATTCCCGAATTATTTATAAGTGATCTTTCCGAAACATATCTCAGAGAACGATGATCATATATTTGAATGAATTTTGTCCTGGTCTATCAAGGTTAATTAGGCTGGCGTATTTGTTGGTCGTGATCGAGTTTATGGATGTTTTTTTTGAAGTACACCTTTAATATTTATTTAGTTAGACACCCTTTCAACACTGTATGTTGATGAAAGTAGTTTTTGAATGTAACTTTGAGTTATATCGTACTTGATAAATGTATAAAACGTATGCCGACTCTTATTCCATTGGTTTCAAAATAAACACCCAGTTAACCAAAGAAAGTCTCACCTGTTTGGGAACAGCCACTCGATTCCAAACAGGTTACTGAAGTGTGTCATACTCATGAAGTTTCGAACCACCTATCCATCATCTCTGGTGTACTCGCTCCCGCACTGTAGAGAGGGTGTAAGAAACGAACCGAAGGTATGAAAAACGACGTGTCTAAGTCATCATATTAAATCAGGTCGACGAGAGGACTCATACACTACTGATGTTAAGTGTGAAAGTAAACACAACGGCGTTCGTTACACAGGCCCAACTCTTCTCACCTACACAGTAAGTTCATGGACTGGCACCTATTAGAAAACAATTACTCCCCTGGTTTTGACCACAAAGGGCGTTGAATTGTACTTGATAGTGCAACCGCCGGAATCGATTTTCAATCATTGGGAAGCGCACATTTGTATACCGGGCTTTTTGGCCTCTCGTTAGTGCAAAGTCCTACATCAACACGAAGTCGGTGATATCTCCTGATTGGAAATCAAATTATTCCAGAGTATCATACCTCGAACAATGCTGGAGCGAACGACATACAATATATCTGTTATCGCCCCCTCTGCCTGTAGGTGAAATTCACTTTCTCATGCGAGGATTTGGGCCATTCGGATAAACGGTTTGTTAGTACCTCGTTTGAGTACGAATTGAATAGAAAAAAGGGATTCAATGTTCATATAAAACTAGTTGTTCAAAAAGTGTTTTTTCTTTTACTCAATTCAATGTTTATATGAAAGTAGTTTTTTCGAGAGGGATTTTCCTTACTGTTTATTTATTTATTTATATCCAAACAGGCTATTATAGCCTAATTACAAGAAAAAAAAATGAAATTCATATAATTATACAGAAAAAAAACAAGAAAATGTACTTAGTACTATATAAAACTATTGAATAATTCACCAGAACTGTAGGAAAAGGTAATAATTACTTATGTAGCTAAATTTAACATATGTCCTGAAATTTTTTTGCGGAATGTAGGTAGGGAAAGTGTCCAATCGAGATCTATGGAGTTGTTCACTAATTTTAGTAAAGATGTTAGTGGTGCCTTTGTTGCGGTACATGTAGTTGAAATAGTGAACATAAGTGAATAACGCGTGCGACGTGGTGGTACTTGGAATGGTAACATACCAAGAATTTCTAGGAAATCAATGTTGTTATTCAAGAGTTTGTGCATGAAAATCATAGAAGACAATATACGCCTCTGTTCCAAACAAAATTTTTTAAAATCATGTCTTAGATGCAAAGACCTTGTTGAGTTTTTTTTTTTAGTTATAATTTGACCAACTATGATATCTCCTGTGAAATAAATATCGGAGAAACTTATTCTGAATTTTCTCTAGTTCTTACAAGTGGGTTTGATATTCAGAAAACCAAATAAAAGAGGCGAATTCCAGTTTTGGTCTTACTAATGAGAAATAATTTAATAATTTCTATATTAGAAAATACGAATATTCGGTTGACAGATTCAACCATATTTCTCACGTGATTGACAAATGAGAATTGTGCATTGTATCCCAGTCCAAGTTCTTTGGTTTCTGATTTTATTTCTAGAACCACATCTCCCATCTGATAACTAAATGTGATTGACTCCTTCTTGCGAGCTATTGTTATAACTGAACATTTTTCTATATTGAAGTATAATTTATTCCTCAGACTCCAGTTCGTGACATTATTTATAATCTTTTGCAGACATACACAGTCCCGAACTGTTCGGACTGATTTGGAAAGTTTCAAATCATTAGAAAAAAAAACAATCTGTGTATTTCAGAGTTGACGGTAAATCATCAATAAAAATTATAAACAGAAGTGACCCTAGATTTGACCCTTGTGGTACACCTGACTTTGCTGAAAATTTCTCAGAAACTTCACCATTATGTTTCACAATGAAGAAACGGTTTTGAAGCTAATTCTTGATTAATCCCAAAAATCGTTTGGAAATTCCATAACTTCTAAGCTTTTCAATCGAAATATCATGATGAACCTGATTAAAAGCTTCACGAAAGTCAGTATAAGCAACGTCTAACTGTATTTTGTTATCTAAAGCTTCGAAGGCTTCATTACTAAATTCAAATAGTATTTCAAATGTTGTTGAGATACTATATATTTGTTAATGTATTCACTAAGCTTTTCAAGAATGATATGCTCAAAAAGTTCTGCTGGTGAACACATAATTGACATGCCTCTATAATTTTGAATATTCATCTTGTTTTCAGATTTATATATAGGTGTTGTTACAGAAGTTTTCCACGAATTGGGATGAGTATTTGATTTGATCATCAGATTGAACATATGGAGCAAAGGAGTTCACAACCAATCGCCACATCTTTTCAATATATAAGGAGGTATCCCATCAGTACCGGCTGCCTTCTTAGGTTTCAACCTTTTTAACCCTTCATCAAAATCAATATTTCTAACCGAGTGCACTGTAAGAATTTCTTTATAAACCTTTATATCATTAATAGTATCATAATTATATAAAGCGGTATCCACACAATAATCTGAATGGAAAAATTTTGCAAAAGCATCTGCAGCTTTTTCCTCTGTTATAACTTCATGATTATATACATAACTACTAGAGTTTGTTGTGTTTTTCTTTTGTTATTCACATGGTTCCAAAATGCATTGACACCTGATTTTATACCTTGCTCAATATTTTTGTAACTCATCTTCTCTTTCTTCCTAATTAGAGATTTTATTTTCTGTCTCAATTCTTTGAACCTATTATTTGCTATAATTTGCTATAATTTCATCTCAGGTATTATAACATTCAGCTAAGACTATGTTTACATCGCTTTCAGCTAAAACTCTACTCCAATTAATGTCCCTACCAGTTCTACTCAATTCATCAAAATTAGATTTTTTATAGTTGTATCTATCTGCTTGCGCAGTATTAGCAAAATATCTGATGCTTTTAGGATATTCAATGCTGATATGTATAGCTGGATGGTAAACGTCTTCCTAAACAAACGCCATACCATCTCTAATTAGTTCACAAATGTCAGAGTTGTCATCCGCGGAAAGAACAACACTGGAGAGTACCAGCGTTGTTTTCCTACAGTTTTGCTTCAATATAAACCACATCCCAGATACCCCAGAATTGTTCTGTAGATTTATTTTATTAAATACCCAAAATCGTTGTAACTTTTGAATTTTGGAATATTTCAGATGAAAGTTTTTTATCATTAGGAGTATATACAAGTACAGAAAATTGTTATCCAATTCACGATACCCAGAAAAACTCCAACATTTTCTTGAAATAAATACATTCGAAACAAAAACTGAGCAATTTTGAATAAGTATTTTTTACTATATTATTACCCATTTGAGAGTTCATAGGTAGTTTTTTTTTATTCCAAATATTGTGATGTGCTGTAATTTTTAATTGGTCTTGGGTTTTAGGCATCTGAATAGCTTCGATGGGTTTTTTCCATTCAAAATCCTATCCGCTCACTGAATTTATTTTATTTTTTCAAGGACTCGATCAAAGTAGCACTGTTATTGGTGGGTTGATAAAAGTATTTCAATATCATACAACATTTCTTGAAGTGGGATAGACCTGGTAAATGGCTTGTTTTCGTAGTATTTTGGAAAGTATGAATTCATTAATATCTACCTTACAACTCAGTTCTCTTTGAAAATCACTTTCTGACAGTGAATGATTCACTAATCTGTGAAGCATAATATTGAATGCAGCTAGTTGATGCTGGTAGGAGTATGTGGAGGAATTATATATGACAATGTATAACCTGGTTTGTGGGAAATTGCAAAATCTTGTTTATTAAGAATTTTAATAATAGTCAAAGGCAAACTTGATAATTCACCTTCCATTCATCTGAAGCTGATTATTTGTTGATTGAGGCTCATTTATTTTTGTATTTATGAAAAACAGATAAGTTCATGGGTCGTAATTTACAAAATCTATATATTGGCGAAGGTACCAAAATTTTTTCAATACCTACCACTTTGCCACCTGAATCTTAGTATCAATGGCTGAATTAATCCAATTACTAGACTATGAACAAACTGAATTGCCATGCGATGCTCCGGTCGATGCCATTAGAATCTTTTTTGTGTTTTCAGAGTTAATTTAACGCGAGGTCGTTTATGCAGAACATTGAGTTTCTTTCATTGAATATTTGCCATTAACTTCAATCATTGGCATTATAATTATATAATTTAGAATACCAGGAAGTAATTTATTCGATTTAATTGGTTCACAAAGAAATGGTATTAAACACACCCTATGGACAAGCCAGAAGATAGCCATAAACTTGCGAATACCTAGGTATATATAACAGGTAGTTAACTCTGAATCGAGTAGTTATGGGCTAATGAGTATACTGAGAAGTAAGTAGTAGAGTATTACTTGGTAGAATGATTTGCATACAGGGTAAAAGGAATATTTGGAATTGATCATGAAACGAAATTGATTTAGGTAGCAATACAAATTTTTTAAGAAACGATAAATGGTTTAGGATGTCACACGAAGTCAATGGAACATCAATTATTGTTCAACCACAAAATAGAGAGGTTCAATAATTTTTATCGGGTGACTGGAAAGTTTTTTTCACATTTGTCTGCTCTATATGGTGATCAGAATCAGTTTGAAATGAACGCTAGGACCGAGAGAATATGGAAAATTAGATCAGGTTTTACCTATTTCAACATCACTTTTTTTTGATATTTCTGCTATTCACTATACAAGGTGAGATCATGTTATGTCTAAGTCTACGTTACGTCCATGTCCTCTCAAAGTCTTGTCCACGTCCTGTTGATGTCCTGTATATGTCCTTTCAATAACCTGTTCATGTCCTCTCAATGTCCTGTCTATGTCATGTCCATGTCCTTCCCATGCTCCGTCGATGTTCTGTGTCCATGTCCTGTGCATATCCTGTTTATGTCTTCCCTACGTCCTACATATCCTGGTAATGTCTTGCCGATGTCCTGCCCATGTCCTGCCCATGTCCTGTCCATGTCCTGTCCATGCCATGTTCATGTCCTATCCATGTCCTGTCCATGTTCTGTACATCTCCTCTCAATGTCCTGTTCATATCTTTATAATGTCTATATATTCCTTACGTACTATTCATGTCATGTCCATGTCCTGTCCAAGCCCTCCCCATTTCCTGCCCATGTTCTGTTCATGTCTTTCTTCTGTCCTA
The DNA here is from genome assembly GCA_015342045.1 of Leptinotarsa lineolata. Lineage (NCBI taxonomy): Eukaryota > Metazoa > Arthropoda > Insecta > Coleoptera > Chrysomelidae > Leptinotarsa > Leptinotarsa lineolata. Next base: position 6,950 of record WOGR01004537.1, on the reverse strand, counting down.
TCCGTGTCATGCTCATATCCTGTCCATATTCTGTCAATGTCCTGTCCATGACTTGGCCATGTCTTGTCCATGTCCTGTTCACATCCTGTCCATGTCCTTTAAATTTTTGTCTACGTCATGTCCATGTCCTGTCCATGTTCTGTCAATGCTTTGTCAATATCCGTGCCCTGTCTGTATCCTTTCAATGTCCTTTCTATGTCCTGCCCATATCCCCTCAATGTTCTGTCCATGTCCTTTCCGTGTCCTGTTCATATCCTGTCAATATCCAATTTATGTTTTAATCATGTCCTGTCTACGTCCTGTCTACGTTCTGACAATATTCTGTCCATGTCCTCTCGATATTTTGTTCACGTCCTTTCAATGTCCTGTACACGACCTGTTCATATTTCATTTATGTCCTTCCTTGTCCTGTATATCTCTTGTTCATGTTCTGTCCATGCTTAGTTCATGTATTGATCATGTAAGGCTCACGTCATGTATGCCCGATGCTTTCTCCATGTCCTATCTACGTTCTCTCAATGTCCTGTACACGTTCTGTTCACGTCTTGTTCATGTCCTGTCCATGTCCTGTCCATGTCCGGTTTATGTCCTGTTCATGTCCGGTTTATGTCCTGTACATGTCCTATTCATGTCCGGTTTATGTCCTGTTCATGTCCGGTTCATGTCCTGTACATGTCCTGTCCATGTCTTGAGCATACCCTGCTTAAGGCATGTCCATGTCATGCGTACGTCCTGTCCATGTCCTTACAATGTCCTGCCCGATGCCCTATACATATCCTGTCCATGTGCTGCCCGTGTCCTGTCCTTGTCATGTCCATGCCCTGTTCATGTCCTTCCTACGTCTTGCCTACCTCTTGTCCATGTCCTGTCCATATCATGCCCATGTCCTGTCTATGTTCTGTCCGTCTCATGTTCTGGTCATATCCTGAACTTTTCATGCATAAAAATACAAGCAGCATTTTTTGAAACCATCCAAAGAAACCTAAGATTGAAATTTTTTTCACTGATTATTCAATTTACAATCTGAATTTATGAAAACAACAAGTTACAGATTATATGAACTCTTCAGTGGTTCATATTACGCAGTAACATTTTAGGATGAACTTTCTAATCTTTCCTTTGTTACACATATTCTATATTGATTCAACTTTGTTTAATTTTCAGATTGTGGAAATGTGTACTCCCGAAAATAATAAGAAAGAAGATGATATTTTTGAAGAAATAATGATATAATTGGATTTTTCACAAACTGCTTTTTGAAAAGTTCACTTCACTATTCTTTCATTTCTCTCCCTTCGAAGTTTCCTGTACTCCATATTCGAAGAAGGATATTGAAAAATCCATTTTCAAATCAGAAAATAACATTTTACCTAGTACCAATTCCTTCACCAATCATCGCAATTTATTTGCACCCATTTAGATATCAGGATTGGGATTTATGAAAATCAGTACTTTTGTCCAATCACATGGTAATCAAACTTTGCACCTTCCTCCATCAATTTCATTGGAAGTAGCTAGTTCGTTTTAATTTTTTAACATTCGGTTTAGATTTAGATCAACACAAATTCTAGACAAACTGAATCAGTTATTAACCCATCATATTCATATATTTTTATGTTATTCACGTTCTCTCCCTCTCTATCTTTCACAACAAATAGGTTACTTTGTTACTAGATGATATATATCTCACCATCTAGATTTTTTCGTCTGGATTCGATTTTCATTGGGAAATGAAAATAATATTCCTCCCAACAGAACCATTACCGTGGGTGAAAATAAATTACTCTACAATCTTACTATCGAAAAAGCTGAGATTTCATGCAATTTTATTTTGTCTTTAAGAAATATTGCAATTTTTTGGTTCTTTTAGTATTTTAAGTACGCTAGTATAGTACTAGCGAAAGATAGAGAGCAGGAATTCTCAATCCTCTTTCTGTAGTTAACAAGCTGTATTTCATTCACCTCAGTCCTTCACTGTGATAAAAACTACTAATAATAGTGAAATAAAAGGAGTGGATATTCAAAAAAAAAAAACAAATTCATCTGCTTCTGAAAATCCATCAATATAACTGTTTCCGGTTCGGTTACAAAAATAGACGATTATTTGATGGCCACAAATATTTTCACATACCTGATTGGGACTTCATGACGATGACAGATCGAAAGAAAAACCGAAGAATGCAGTATCCATTAAATCGAATTTTATGACTGAATTATATTGATAGCCGATATACAAACTAACTATTTCCAGACGATCTTTCAGCTAATTACACGATTTATCACTTTTCCGTAAAGAAAGTGGAAACCGATTATGAATAAAAAGCAATACTCTAGTGGAATTAGGCAACATGAAACATGTCGTTTAGTGTTGGTCTTGTCTCAAAATTGTTGCAATATATTTTATCACCTTTTGAATGTATTTTATATGTCTGATAGTTTAAAAAATAGTTATATCAACACGGAGAAACTACTTCTCGAGCCCTGAGGAAGAATTTAATCACATTCGAAACGTCGGCAAAAAAACAATTGTTTTTTCTAAGAAGAAATTGATCCTGTTACCCAACCAACCTTTTTTCAGATGATAATGTCTACATCCCAATTCATTTAAAGGTAGAACTTCTTCAATTCGAACTTTACATCAACCGATTACATCGGCAATCTTTTCAGGAAAAGACCAATTTTTACTATAATAGCTCCGTGTTAACCAATTCGATAAAAAATATACATTTACATTGCACATCAAAAATACCACTCGGTACAAATGTCCCAATAGGGCAAAACTTGTTTCGAAATTGTTCAGAAATTGCTAAAAATCGAGCAAGTCTCCACCTTTCTCCAACTATGGTATAATTCTCACATGAAAAATGAACAAAGAGATTTCTTCAAATGATTTCCATCTCTTTCAACCGCTCATAATTATGTTCATAGAAACATACCGAAGTCCTACCCTGGTCGTAAATAATTAATCTCAAAATATTTCAAAAGATCAGATGGAATATTCACCATTCACTCGAAAATACCGTCAGGATATTGCCAAATTCAAAAAAATCACAGTTTGTTTTCTGTTAGCTGGAACAATAGTTGCGAAAAACTATGGAGTTATTTTTAAAGTTGCTTCTGTTTGTCGATAAATGTATACCCGATACCCAAAAATAGGTAAAAAAAATGTTTAAGTGAATCCTTCGGATGTATTGGTATGTTAATAGGTTGATAATTAAGCAAAACCTAAAGCAGGTCTGAAATTTCATACAGAAAATCAGTTGAAAACATTTTATTTTGTAAGTAGTTCTTCTACAGTAAGTTTCAATAAGTATACACAATATGGAAACTTTTTCATTATCCATCTGTCAGAAAATTTTATTCCTAATAAAAACTGGTGCATTGCAGAAAAATGGGATTTTGAGTTGTCAAAATTCTAAATTTCCGTGTTTCACGTATGATTTTATTTTATATGTTCGAACTGTAGTCCTTGCTGTATTTGACAGTAACCTAATTATTGGTGAACCTTGTTTATAGTTATATTGTTTATTTCTATTCGAATTCTCTCTTTTGATTCTTGAATATTTGATGGTTTCGTTTTATAAGCAACATTTTTCAGATAGCTCCACATAAAGTAATATAACAGATTTAAGTCTGGCGACCTCGCTGGCCATTCAATATGTCCACGTCTACCAATCCATCGGTTCGTAGACATCTGCTCGAGATACCTTCGAACATCTGCAGCATAATGTGGAGGCACACCATCCTGTTGAAACCATAAACATTCATCATAATTTCAGGATTAATTCTACTGGGGAATAAATTAATTAAAGTAGATACAAAATATCGAAAAAGTAGGGTCTGATGATCCTATTTCTTACAATGCCATCCCATACATACCTTTTGCGGGTATTGTGTATGATGCTCACGCATCCAGTGGGGTTTTTTTTTTTGGCCAAGTACCCACAATTCTGATGGTTAACCCAACCATTTAATGTAAAAGTAACTTCATCAGAAAAAAATATATTTTTCACGAGAAGACGGTCTCGGTGACAGTTATCCATCATGGCTTCACAAAATTCTAATCTTCTATCTAGACCATCCTCGTTTGATTCCTGTAGAAGTTCGATTTCAAAGGGATGCCATTTTTCCAAATTCAATACTCTGTGTACAGTTGTTTTACCGACATCGAAATCACGAGTAACCTTACGAACAGAAGTGTGCACATCTTCTTCAGAAGCAAATAGAACATCTAGTTTTGTATCATCATTTACAGAAGGACGACCTGACTTGAGTGCATTTTCAACTGTACTAGTTTCTCAAAATTTCTTTTCAATATTACTTACTGCTGGTTGCGTTATGCGTCTTTCTGGATATTTTTCATTAAATAAGTTACGCACTTCCATCTGAGTTCGCAAACTGTCTCCATAGCCAATTCATTACTACTTCACTTCAATTCGAAGCAATACTACAGAAAATTCACGAATTGATACAACAACTACTGTCCTCTTCAACGATGGCATTTATTCATGCCCTCTTCAACAGTTACTGAACGTTAATCGAAATAATGACATTTCACAATAACAAAAAAACTAGACGCCTAGTTTTTTGAAATCAATACGAAATAGTTCTTAACACGGTTACTGTCAACTATAGCAGTAGCACAGTTCGAACATTTAAAATAAAGTCATGTATTTATTACTGGATTACTTTCCCATTGTTGACTTAATCATAAGAAAAGAATATAAAACAATCAATTGATTTCTACTTTTATTAGATATCAGAAAAATGTATTTTCTAAGCACACATTTTTCAAATTCTGTCCGTTGGACCCCAAGTATCATACCTTTTTGGAATCAGCTCGTTATGGATTATCTAAAACTGCTACCAAATACAGGGTTTTGTATTCAAAAAAATTACCGATGACGCAATCACAATAATATGAATCACCTCAGACCTGAACTGGAACAAAATTAACTGGTATGGAAAAATTTTTCATTTGTCTTGAAAGAGTGATATTCTTGAATACGTTATGAATTTTCAATGTTGATTGATTCAGTTGGTGAGTGATCTTTCGGGTCAGCTGTACAGAGTAAGGATGTGTCGAACGCTTAATACCTGATCGAGGCAGGCACAGAGCATGTGTTACCAAGACCTGAATTTCTTTGTGAAGAATAACCCACTTCAAGATTGATGAAAATTGCACATCTTCCTCAATCTGGTGACTATCTGATTGGCGATTAGTTTGCGACTACCTTCGTCAGATAGGTAGGTTTGGGATGCAGGTCTACTGCGACAAATTTGAGGAAGACACTTTCCCATGGTTGCACAATACTAATTAAACACACCGGCAAGTGAATCATTATTTGAGCGTGAGCGTTTGATGACCTGCTCTAGGAAAGTTTGCTTTCTCTCCTGATGACAACTCTGCTTCTGTTGCTCAACACATTGGTGCAAGACAAACCCATAATCCTGCTTTTGAGGAGCCGATAAATCGCTTTTAGGCTACAGTATCTTGCCTCCCAGGTTTGTTGAAGCTAGTCTTCAGTTGTTGAAGAACTGAGAAGCTGTTGTTTTTTATCCATTGCTACAGAGGGGTAAGGGTAGGTTAGTCAATGTCCATATCCTCGATTGACTAAGGATGAGATACTCTCGTTACCCCATGGTTCATTAGGAAACCCAAAAGTAACTAGGATAAGAAGGTCCATTCCAGCAGTGCTCCGGATTACCGTGACAAGGCTTTATTTGACACGAATACACACTTCTTAGGATATGACCATCATTCAAAAAGACTCTCTCTCGCCCGAGAGAGGACACCTCTTCTGGCAGGCCTCTCCCCTTTTGCTGTGCGTTAGATTAAGAGATATTTGTACTGTTAATTTTCTGTCTTTGCATTACAAAATATGAGCTGATACTCAGTCTGAATAAAAAATGAATCCTTACGATCTCAAAGTCGCAAAAATTGTTTTCTGGTTAACATCTGTCTACTGATATATTCAAGACCTGTGATCTTGGTTCTTCGTGTCATCATGTCGATGACATGGAGAAAGGTCTCAGATGCTAAATTATCGGACTTCTAGATTATCATCAGAATTATGAAATCTATTGTATAGAAAATTTTCTGATCAGTAGTGATTATTATTCATGTTTCAAAGTGATTGACAATGTTTTTTTAGTGGATGTTACAAGCTGAGTTGATGATGAAGTCTATAGGTAAGTAAAGACTAGCCAACAAAATGTTGGCAACAAGTTGATATTAGTTTTGTCAACATGTAACTAGTTGATGGATATTCGTCAACATCGGGCGGCAAAACATGAAATAAATTTATTGCCTGTTGCTCATATTCTTGTTTTCCATTTCATATATGAAAGGTGAGGACTGATCCCCCGAAGTGTAACACCTGTAAAGGGGTTCACACTGCCAACTATCGTGGCTGCCCGATGTTCCCTAAAGTACAATGAAAAGTGAAACCCCCAACCAGAAATCCAGCCTCAACAGGCAAACCTGTGGGGTCTGGACGTGTCCAGAAGGGGATCAGCTTCGCGAGAGCTGCATAGCTGCATCTGAGGGTGCCAGCACTTCTGCGAGGCCTACCCCCTCTCAACCTGCACCCTCATCTCAGGTGCAAGAGGGTTCTGATATCTGCGACGCGCTGGACCAGAGGAAAAATCTCTTCCCCGAGCTCGAAAAAATGTTCACGGTAAATACTAACGTGCTAACCGGAATTACAATGTCTAGACAACTAACTTTGCCTAGATCCCTGAAGATAGTTTTTTGGAATGCCAATGGCATTCGTCGTCAAAAACTTGACTTTGAGAATTTCTAGTGGAACACAACATCGATGTCGCTCTCTTACAAGAGACACATCTGACAAACGAACCTTTTGTCATTCCAAATTACAGGTTCTTTCACAGGGAACGTGTTGGACGCGCTGGAGGAGAAGTTGGCATTCTTGTCAAACAGCCCTTTC
>WOGR01004536.1:0-14633 GCA_015342045.1 Leptinotarsa lineolata | reverse complement strand
GCAATAAATAGAGGTTCTACAATATGGTTTCCCAATATCCCTGCCCAAGCGTTAATTTATTCTGGATATTGGGTATGTGTTTCCCGGAAAACGTGAGTGTTGGTGTCACTCCAATAACGGAAACTTTGTCTTAGAACATTGCCGTTTAGGAAAAATATACATTCGTCACTAAAACATATATTGTGGAGATAGGTGGGATGCCTTGCAATGTAGAAGGAGAAGGAGACACCTCACATACATTGGCGAAGGGATAGTAGACTGTTCAGGATTTACTACCATCTCACCAATTATTTGCACTTTCTTGGGGCTTTTTATTATGTACACTTCCGGTAGTTGTGAATTTGGATACAAGTTCCCTCAAATATTTTCTACAGATAGGACGATTCGGAAAACGTTCATTGAAAATCCTTTTGGTCTCTTGAAAGTTACGAGTAGCACCATGAATAAAAATCGCTTCAATTTTTTCTTCCAATGGACGAGATTTGACTTTAGAGATTGTTGACGTGGTACCTTTCTACTAGTAAAACCGAAAACTAAATGAGAATATTCTAACTGAACAATGATGTTCATTGTCGTACTAACATTTTTTGTCGTTTTTATAAACAAAAAATAACTTAACAAACCTCATCGGGTTGTTGGAAATGCCATATGGCAGATAAAAAGGAATATTTCTAGAAATATCAATATTAATGCGTTTGTCTTCAGGAAATTATTAAATGTTCCGCCATTTTGTAGTAGGTGAAGATATTGACTTCATATTCTAGGGTTGTGAAGTATTCGTCAAGAGCTTCAAAATGATGTGTCACAAGACCCCCCTTCCTATTCAATTTTTTTCCCAGATGACGCCCAGTCGCCATCTTGAAAGTTTCATCTGTCAATTTCACTTCAAAATGAAGTATCCATGTATTAATTCCAACTTTTTGAGTCGACCAGTTCAAAAAATAAAAGGGGAGGGGACATTAAAGAAATGCACTGTATAAATAACAATGACAGCTGGTGAGTAAAATATATTGTTAAAATATTTTCATCATTCTACATCGTCGTAACGCGATAAAAAATAATTTAAAAAATAAAGAACGGCACAATCTGAAGATGTTTTTAGGCGGCTATGCTGGAATTTGGTGGAAGCGCTAATTTGATAAACACTTCTTCAACATTTAAATGAAAGTGCTTGAATGATATTCGTTCATGAAGTGACAGAGAAATATACAGATGAAATAGTAGTCAATATCATGAGTAACGACTAACAAGTCATGAAGATATTGGAATTCCAGTAACATGGACAAAACCGACCCAAATTGTGCCGTGCTTTCTGTAGTCGAGCAGTTGTTTCCGCAAATCATAGTCCCAACATCACGGCCAGAGTGTCCATTTGCTTAGTTGAACCAGCAGCCGCTTGCCGAACACTCATTTCCCAAGTATCGAGAACGTGCGACACCGAAAAATACCGGGGAAGTTTCTTGATTCTCGAAAACAGATTGATTTGAACTTTCGATAAAAATTCGGTAGCGTTGTATTCGTGCGGAGCTACATTACAAGTGGGTGACATTTTTGGATAATCTTCCGGAACGACCAACGAAATAGGCGGGATGCATGGGAGATGTTTATCGTCTAACCAACAAATCAGTTGGATAGATTTCGAGCCCGGTGGTTGATTTGGATCCAGCGAAACCTTGAATTTAGGGTCCAGGCGAGCTATTTCCCCTTGAAGTACGTCTGGAATATCACCTGTTGGCTCCTCGACTTTGATTTTCTTCAGTGGTGGTACTAACCTAAAATTGAAATGGACTTGGTAATTAATTCTGCAATAGCACTACATCACAAAGGCACTCGGGAGGTCTGCACAGGTTGATGTTATCTATACAAACTTTTCCAAAGCCTTCGATAGTGTCTCTCATAATTTATTGATAAAAAACTATATACTATTGAGATTGGTGGTAGGATATTGGATTGGATAAGCAGTTACTTGATAAGTATTTCTCAATCAGTGAGGTCAAACGGTATAATCTCTGAACCTTATGCAGAAAAATCAGGAGTACCTCAGAGATCCCACTGTGGTCCCTTGCTTTTTTTTTCATCAATGACATTAAATCAAAAATTCAGTATTCAAATTTTCTCCCTTTTGTTGATAATCTGAAGATTTTCAGAATAGTTGAAAATATTTATGATGCCAATCTTCTCCAAAGAGATCTCAATAATATATCAGAATGGTGTAATACAAATTGTCTTTATCTTAATAATATTGGGGTAACACGTTTATAAATAAATAGATATTTATTGTTCTGTGTTTCTGCTTTATCAAGATTATAAGCTCTTAAGATCCATACGTACTTTATTTCTGGTCCAAAAAGTGCTTCAAGAGTAGGTCCGAAAGTGCGATACAAGGTATGATTTATGACAGGACTATGAAGATTGGCGTTGACCGCATCTATTAAAGCGTGGAAAACATGAGGCTCTTTGGATTGCGTCTGGGGTGTCGAAACGGGTCCGCTTCCGTCTCCTCTTCGAAAATCTATCTTTTCCAACACTATTTCACATTTTTTCAAAATATCCAAAGGCGTTCTTTGCTGATGGGGATTCGATAATATCTCTAGAAGTTTCTTCATCTTGCTCAAGTTTTCTCCGTCTGAAACCAATCATTTTCTTTTATGTATTGGGAAATCGGTACATTTTAGATTGTTCTAATATACGGGCGATACGAATTTTGAAAAAATTGTCACAGAGAGTAGTTTTAGATGCCACAACCCAATTCCAGCTAGAGTTAGATTCGAACAAAAAATGTGGAGCTCTTTCATTAGACCTAAAGAAAGCATTTGATACTGTGGACCATAAAATTCTTCTGAAAATAATGCATAATATACGCATCTGAGGTTTAGTAATTAAATGGTTTCAAAATTATTAAATGAATAGCGAGCAATATGTCTATATTGGCGACATAATCAAGACACAAAAAATTAATATGTGGGGTACCGCAAGGATCAATACTTGGACCGGTTTCGTTTCTAATATATTTCAATTCTTTGGCTACAGTTAATTTATTGGATAAATTACAAACTTTTGCCGATGCCGATATTTCAAAATACCTTGATCAAATATCTTTATGGCTTCGATGCCATAAAAGTCACTGAATTTTCAGAAATCTTCATATATATGGTCATATCAAAAATGTCTAAAATTGTTTGTTCCGTTAACCAGCTGACGAACGTCAACCCTCAGAAGTCGAAACTTGTGCGAGCAATGGATTAACGAGGCCTTACGTTTTAACGTGCGATTACCCGGCACGGTTTTTGTATTATTGGTTTTTTCCCTGCTATAAACACTGTACGTTTCTTGGGAAAATAAATCGTTATTATCATTATATAAATTAGGTTCAGATTAAAATTGAATCAATCAAACGAAGTGATAAATGTACACAAGAAATAAAGAGTGGTAGTAAAGGGCTAAGTTGCTGGATTTATCATAACATCTTTAGACTGAAAGACTTTGTTCAAAGTCCGTTTCGCAATAACTATTTCATGTTTGTAGATGTGAATTTCTCTTCAATAAACTAATAAACTAACTTTTTGTTTGTCTTGCTTGCCTGAGAACAAACAACTTGAAATATTAATTTTACCTTCATTTCCCATTCTCGCTATCATTTTCCTCAGCGGCTCGATATATTTGCTCAACTGCCTGACCTTATCTCTGTAAGCTTGATCGTCTATCATCGAAGATCCACCCCCTAACGGACTTGGATTGGGCTGTCCAGGGGTATTCAAAGAACTCCCGGGGCTAGGTGCCATACCGACGGACCTTGGAGGTCCTCCCATCATGCTCATCGGAGCCCCCGGAGAAGGTGCCAGAGCAGGCGAGGCAACCGGAGGCTGACTTCCCAAACCAGCTGGTGATTGGACAGACGGCGATGTACTTTGGTTGAACATCTGATTTGGTGTCGGTTGGCGTGGAAAATTAGGATTGATCTGGTTAATTATCATCGATTGGGGTTTTTGCTGTCCCATCTGAGGCATACCACCTGCAATTTGAAATGAGGATTCATTTTTATTTGTGGAATACGATTCGTATTCTGATTATACGAATATGTTTTTCAATCAACGAATTATTGCTTACATGTACTAAGTGAAATTTTATTGAGTATGGGTCACAACTGATGGAACTTGAATATAAAAATAAAGGGAATAAAAAATATATCATATATTTCGATCTTGATTAAATTCAATGGCAATTATCTCTTCTCTGTAATATTTTACAAGGTTGCGAAAATAATCCACTTTGTATTTAAAGATCTGAATGAAGATATATTTCTTGTTTGATTTTGTGACGCTAACAATTCAATTTCAGAATACATTTTTTGTTCAAAAGACACAAAAACTCTTAACATATACTATATAGTCGGTTTTGACACAGATATACGATTTTTGCAATGCAGCAATTTGCTTTCGTGATTTCAAGACATTGCTGGACGATTTTTTCAATTATGCTGGAATTCGTATCCAACATGCTTGGGAAATATCAAGTTTTGTGGTATTCCTCGTGGGTTTCACAATAATTGTCTACACTGTACAATCAAACTCAACTGTAGTTCACTACTACACTACCAATATAACCCAAAAGCTTCAACTAAACTTCAGACTAATACTTGAATGTCCATCGCTTTATTAGCTCACTTCGTACCGCACTTTCAACTAGACTTTATCATCTGCCTGTTGGCGGTGTTTATATATCGCAATGGAAGTCTCCAAAAGCCGATAGGAAAGTCTCTCAAAGCGACGCGACATCTAGAACGTCTGCGTCTTGTGTCGTATGTGTCTCGTGTCGTCTATGCCATGTGTGTCTTATGTCATCTGTGTCTTGTGACATGTGTGTCTTGTATTGTCTGTCTTGTGCTGTCTGTCTTGTGCTGTCTGTCTTGTGCTGTCTGTCTTGTGTCGTCTGTGTCTTGTGTCGTATATGTCTTGTTTATCTTGTGTCGCCTGTGCCGTGTGAGTCTTGTGTCGTGTGCCGTCTGTCTTTTGTGTCATATTGTCTTGTGGCGTCTGTAACTTATGTCGTGTGTCGTCTGAGTCTCCTCTCAGTTGTCGTCTGTGTCTCTTGTCATGTGTCTTGTGAAGTGTGTGTCGTCTGTGTTTTGTGTCACCTGTGTCTTGAGTCATGTGTGGTCTGTCTTGTGTTGTTTGTGTCTTATTTAGCGTCCATGTCTTGTATCGTATGTGTCTTATGTTATATGTTTCTTGTATCGTATGTGCGGTGTGTCTTTTGTCGTCTGTGCCGTGTGTGTCTTGTGTCGTCTTTATCTTGCGTGTTGTCTGTGTCTTGTGTCATCTGTGTCTTTTGACGTGTGTGTGTCGTTTGTGTCGTTTGTGTCATGTGTCGTATGTGCCATGTTTGTCTTGTGTTATCTGTATCTGTATCTTGAGTATCGTCTGTGTCTTGTATTATCTGTGTCTTGTGTCGTCCGAGTTTAGCGCGATCTTGGCCAACCAGCGGCGTCCAGCATAATTTTTTTTCAGGGGATAATTTACAACAAAACATTCATTTGCCATTGCTGACAAGCACATATATTGTCAAAATGTTAATTGAGTGTGGTCCGTACGACTGCTGACACTTTTCAAGTAATAGTTCTTCTAGTTACCCATGTAATGACTGTTAGCGTGTTTATGAGCTCATTGGCGAGGGCACATAAACTCTGTTCAACAGAATATTGGGACATGAATCAAAAGTTATACTCTTCAATTTTTATAAGCATAGAAGAAGTTAACTGCAATGGCGCAAACTTACCCATCATTTGATTTTGAATTTGACTTGGCATGGTGTTTCCCATTTGCATCTGTCCAGAGAGCTGCCCTGGCATCTGGTTTCCCATTTGACTTCCCATCTGATTACCCATTTGATTTTGTATCTGACTTTGTAATTGACCTCCAAGATGATTTGGCATTTGATTCATGCCTCCGCTTTGCATTTGCTGAAGCCTGATTTGATTTGCCATCTGGTTGCTCATCTGATTTCCTCCCATTTGTCCTCCATTTGGAGGTATCCCAATATTTTGCCTCTCCTGCAAAAATAAAATTAATATGTGAAATTTTAGTAACTAGGTAAATGTTTTTGGTTATCGAAATTTTTCATTGTCTTTCTGAAATAGTTTCAAAATAAATACTCTCTTATACTCCATTATGAAATATAAGAGAGTATTTATTTGAATATTGATAAGGCATCATTGAACTATAGGGCATTCAATGAAGCAAAGAAAATGGAGTAAACGGAACAAAGAAATCATGTTGAGGTAAATTTTAAAAAAATGAATATAATGACCATGTCAAGGACCTACATATCCAGCTTCATTTCAATGCCAAAGATAGAGTGGACAAGATGGATAAATCTGGAGTTTATAAGCTTAAGTGTCTCGAGTGTAATAGTGTTTATGTGGGACATTGTGGTCGAAATTTCTCAAAACGGTATGTTGAACATGAAAGCTCCTTCAGATTAGGTAAGAATTATTCGACGTTTTCGAACCATTTCTTGGAATGGAATGGAATTCTGCACTATGCAAGCAAAGGGTAAAAACTCAGTTATTTGGAATCCTTGGAAATTCATAAGCATAAGAAATGCTGGTGCACTCTGTTGATTGATTAAATCGATCTAGTTTACTCACCGGTTTTCTGATTAGCGTACCCACATCGTCGCAGGTAAAAATAATTCAGGTAAGTTAAGTGCCTCGGTTATTACCTATAGTATTGTTATATAAGGGGTAATGTAATGAATGATTTGTAGTGTAAGTTTAAAAATGTCCTTATAGGACGACATTGCAGTAACTCTAGTTACAAATAACAATACATATATAGAAAACATTCTGAATTCTCTATTATGATGCTTTTTGTAAGGATATAATAGGGATTTGATAGAAAATGAACCATATCTTATTGAAAACCAAATCAACATTTGATCTACTATAATCAATATGGTCATTTTTTTGAAAAACTAGGTTACCATATCTCAGATAATCGGGTTTCTCAATCCATATTTCTGGAAATGTCTATTATGGTTTACCTCACCGTCTTTTATTCGATGTGCTTTCAAAAAGAGTGTTATATTATCCGTGATCCTCAAGTATACTGTTATTAATTTTCATCTAGTAACGTGTGTATTATTATTTACAGTGTATCAATGATTCAAAAATTGAAATCAGGAAATGCAAACTTCGGAATGAGAAAACAAAAAATACCTTTATTTTTTCTAGGTATTTGAAGATAATACAATAGAATAACAGAAATTGCTAGAGATATGAACATTTCTTAATAATGATTAAGGAACGAAATGATTGATCTGACGAAAAATTAAATAAAAATTTTGATTTTTTGAATGAGAATATCGAGTGGAATACGTGATCTGAAATGAAATCGGCGGAAATGATAGAGAAGAAATTTAAATGTGAAGAAAGGGTCTTATATCTAAAAATGTTAGATCATATATATTCGAATATAATCATAGAAAGCCCATCAAACTGAGGTGAGGATTATTGAGAAAGCTATGTGAGAATACGATAGTAGGTACACCAAAAGAATGGACAAAATTCGTCATTTGTCCATTTATATTTGTGTGGGAGTGAAACTGATAAAAAGTGTTGGAGAACATGCTGCAGAGTTTATGTTAAGGAATACATAACAATTCACAGATCGAAAAAATCAATACAGTTGGAAAAATATATGAAAATAATATTTTTTTTGATTGATGCAACTGGTTTTCCTTTATTTTCAATGTTTTATTATTAATGATTGAATATCAATACTTGTTCACAAAAAGGATTCACAACTTCAATAGATTTCAATTACATGTGAGAGCTTTCGATAGCAGACTGTGCTATAATAATCGTGGCTCTACTAAACATTTTCTCGTCTCATTTGCCCTTTTATGCCGTCAGATCGTCTTAGACAGGTATTAGCTTGAACAGGTACTTTGACTACGTTTCTGTCTCGGTGTTCGATTAAGTTTATTTGTACCTGGGTTATATCAGGTAATATTCTTTTTATGGGTGTTTCTCTAGGTTCATTGTTTCTAGAAATTTGTATCGTTTTGTGGAGTATGTTGAATGTTGAGTCTTGTTCGAACTAATACCTCTCTAAGACGATCTGACCGTATAAAAGGGCAAATGATACGAGAGTAGAGCCACGATGATTATAGCACAGTCTGCTATTGAAAGAGCTCGCATGTAATTAAAATTTATTGAAGTTTTCAATCCTATTTGTAAAGAAGTATTAATATTTGATTATTGATAATGAAACATAAAAATAATAATAATAATTTTCCATATATTCGAGGAAATGGCGAATATTCCTATGAATTTTACAAATCAGTTTCAATTCCAAAATACATTGTACCCAAACAACATTTCACTATTATTATCCGTTTTTTTAATGAAAAGACAAATAGACAATAATAAGTGAGAAAGGTAAAATAACAATACACTGAAAATCATCGATTTGGCCTGAATTTGCTACCAATTTGACATTAGGTTTCAATTTGAAAATATTCATATTTGTTCCATTGCATTAGGCATACAATTGTAAACTGTAATGAAAGTACCACATACCACCCAAAATACGAAGGTGATTGAAAGAAAAACTACCTATCAACAAATGCTGCGTCTGTTCATCTGAGTGATGAACCAAAAACTACCAAAAAAATTTCATTAAGATTTTCACCAACGAATGGAGTGATTCAAGAAGAACGTTTATATGTAGGTATATTTTGTGTCAATTGGTTGGAATATCGTGCGAGTTTTAATCGAAAACACTGACTATCAATGAAATGTAATGTAACTGTCACTGAAAAGCTGTTTAGACAGATAACATATTATTTTGATCCAAATTGAATATTTTATTTGCACATTGAAATTGCCTTTCCCATCATACAATTTGAAGAAGTAGGAGTTATCGCAAAATCAAAAATGTCGCTCAACAAAATAAATCAAACGGCCTCACAAACTGATGCGACACGCGCGATAAGGAAAGGTTGCAATTGCGTTGTTTTTGTTTCAAGTGAATTACTTCTGAGTTTGGAGTTGCATTTCATTTTGTGTTGTCCTCAGGTAGATGGGCAGTTATATATATTCTGAAATAAAAAATGATAGTTGCGAACTTACTTTTGTACAAGTGAATTTCATCAAAGGTCATTATTATTAGTTACCTGCTGATGTGCTGAAAAGGGTCGAGTCGTAAGTATAATATTAAACAAGACTGGCTTTGTTTCTGTTTGTGTCCACCTGAAGTTTTAGATTTCCAAAAATTGAATTTCAATTCCACTTCGCATAACTTCGTCTCTTGATAATCAACACTTTTACAAAAATAATCATAAAAAGTGAAAATATTTTGAGATAATGGAAAACAAATCTGAAACTTTCTGGTTTCTGAGTAGCCCTTGTATTCGACTTAAATTAGATCACACTTATGTAACACCAACTCCATTTGCGATTGTATCAACCTTGATATGTTTACGTAATTACGTCAATTTCCATAATTTCATAAAAAACGTCGCGAAGACAATGAGATAATTGGGATACTTGATAGATATCGCAGTGATTCATGAGCTTTATATGGCATAAATTCAGCTAGGCAACCCTGATATACCTCATAATTATAAAGCTAGAGTTGCTCACCTGGGTTTGAAAATTAATTTATGTTGAATAGCGGAAATGTAAAAAATTCTCAATGAGTAAACATGATTAATGACTGTCCCGGGTTTTGATTTCACCACGAGAATGACAGAAGGATTATTTGCCCTTAGATTGAAATCAGAACTCACGTTATATAATAATCATCATTATTAACTAGCAATATAACATATTGAAACCGCAAATTGGCGTGTAACGTATTTCTATAAAATTTTGCTGGAAATTAATTTGAATCCAAAGTAAATATTATGCAAAATCGCCTGGATTAGAAGTATTTCTAATCAATTCAAAATAAGGCAGACCCAAAGTTTAGAAGGAAATGATTGTAATTGAAACTTTGAAACGGTAATCAACATTCAACTCGTTCATTTCAAAGTCTGCAAAGACCGAATGAAAATCCAATATATATTAAATCAAATATATACTGAAAAACAGCTGTAGCCGACACTTCGCCCATTCGTCATAAGGTAATATTCAAATAATATAAATACAAATTAGAATCTCTTTATCTCTTGTGATGAATTCACCTGAATTAGAAGTACTGTCATTCAACTGAGAAAAGCTCTAAGTCCAAAAGAACTATAGAGCAAAATCGCCTAAATTGAAAATAGTCCTTTCTATTCATTCAAAATGAGGCAGACTCGGTGACGAAACAAGGAGGTTCATTTCAAAATAATCATCAACATTGAACACCATTCAGCCTGCTCCTATTAAATTTTGCTGAGACAAGAGGGATTAGTTTTTGTATGAAGATGAAGAGGTGGAAATTTGAAATATTTCTTTCCTAGAAGTACTTCTTTCATTTCATCTAAAATAAGGAAGACTTAGCACCAAAACCCATATAGTTTATAAAAATCATCATCATTAAATGTCATTCTGATATATTGGAAACGCAAATTAACCTTGCTTCTGTAGAATTTGGCTGTGACTGTATATGAATTTGAAATAACTATAAAATCAAATCGTCCAAATTGAAGATACTTTTCATTTCTTTCGAAATGAGGCAGCAGAACAGGGGAATTAGAGTCTAAATCATATTAAAACGCAAATTATTTCTCAATTTGATTTCATTTTTTTAAAATAATCATCAAAGCAAATCAAACAGGAAATGAATCAGAAATAACTCTTCTGGTCAAAATTTTCAGTACATAATTTGCAAGTGAGATATCAAAAGTTAACTGCAATCAGTATAGGATAGAATAAAACAGTGTATCTCTTGAATTGTAGACAACCAAATTATTGAAAGTGACAATTTTCCTTCTTTGACCTTCATTTGACTCCATCAAGGTTTTGATACAAAAATTTTTTGAAACAAAGAGTTCGTTGTTCCTGAAGGATAATTTTGAATTTTTTCGTTGTTCCATTTGTGAATAACTGTATCGACCCAAAAATAAAGTAATGTATTATGAAGAAATTGATCCAAAGATTACTGTTGTTTGAAGTATTACTTCCTGGGATCTATTTCCACAAGTTGAATTCACTGAACTAGATGAATTTTTTATTAAAACTATCCGGATTGTACTTTGGTTATTCAAATGATAGTCTATGAAACGCAATAAAGTTACCAATATTCAAATTATTATTGATGGGTATTCTGAAAGTAAGTATCATAGAAAATGAATATTTCATCACATCGAAAGACAATAACTATTTCATTCACTTTTTTTTTCAAACGATATATCAGACAGTGAGTTAATTCCAAAAGCAAGGCAAACTGATATTTTGAAGTGATTATTCAACACCATCCTCATCGAGCTGATAACAATGCAAATGATGAAATGGATTTTCGCAGAAATGCCTTCACACCAAAGTAGTTACTTTCTAATTAATCAATTCGCACTGTTGAAAGTTCATCATCATCAATACTTTCACTTTGATATTTTCATTATTGTTTTCGTCATATCATGATACCATCAATATTGCTGTTAAAATCGCCCAATATTCATCAAGGCAGGCATTTCTCAGCATGAGACAGCTGGACCAGTGAATTGTTTTTGTATCTTTATTTTCAAACGTGTTTCTTATCGAAAGTAAGTGGCTTGCCTCTGCGAATTTAACCACACCTTGTCTGCACTTTTACTTTCATACCCAGTTTTAGTTTTATTGAGTATACCTACAACAAATTTATGGGATCACCTGACTTCTTTTTTATTCATGAGATGTGGTTATTACAGCAAAAATTAATGATCTGCAGCAATGAAGTCATCAATTATTAAGGATACAAAGGAATTTGGAAAGTGCAGAAATCAGTGGATGAGTGAATTATTTCTGTACACATTCCTTGGTGATAGTGGTTGAAATTGTTCAACGAGACTTTTCGAGATCACGAAAAATGACCTAACTATGTTATTTTCTTTACACTAAGAGAAAAATATGTCCAAACAGAAAAGTTCATGATAGGTTTCAGTTTGTCATATTTCACTACCTTCAATCAACAAAGTCTCACTTCATTCTCTGTGCTTTCTTCTAGTCCTTTCTTTATAGTTTTGTCAGCACCTCATTTTTTCTTGTATATTCTTCAACTCATGATGAGTTTTTCATTTGTTTTCATTTTTAGTTTCACAAACCGTCTCAATCTTTAAACGCCACAACCTTTGGAAAGAAGTTAGAGAAGCTGTATGTTCCCTCATTTCATATAGTAATCAAAATCATCCCATTCAATGATTGTTCTATCTTGCTTACATGATAAAACATTTAAATTTATGAACAGTTCTCCCTAGAGTTTACTGCTGAGACTCAGAATATGAAAATGTTTCAAAGTCTGTTTATTTGAGCATAACATAAAAATCCTTCAATCCTCTAAGAGTGGTGCCTGTGCGAAAGTAGCGATTCACATTAGATTTGAATCGCTAGATATTAAATTCATTTGAAAAAACGTTGTCAGGAAGTTCATTCCACATAAACGCAGTTCACCAAATAGAAGAGTTCTCAAACAGTGAAGTTCGAGGTGTACTGAGTTGAACCTCAGAACGATGAGCAGCCACAGTCTGTTGCGTATACCTAATACGTAACGCTCTTTGTGGAATCAAATGTGCCAAGTCACTTTTGAACACCTTTCGTGGAAGTATCTATAAAAGGGAGATAAATCTCCAACATTTTTCCAATGTTCCAGACTATCAGAAATGCAAATGATCTTCGTATCTCCAAAGAGGTGGGTGGCTCTTTTCTGGATGGAATCCAGCAGCTTCAGGGTATGCTTAGGGGTGGAGCTCCATACATGTGAACAATACTCCAAAGAAGATCTGATCTGAGCTCCATAAAGCATCAGAAGTGGCTGGGGTTTTCTGGTTCGAAACAGTGTTCCAAGCTTTTGGGAAGAAGTCTTTGCAATTCTAGTGACATGATTGTACCAAGACATATTGGTGTCCATAATAACCCCCAATAATCTTATAGAAGCAGAATGCGGAATTGTCTGTCCTGACATCATTATATCCGGTTTGGAGTCATCTATCGTTTATATACAATTAAAAGAGGGTTGGAGACAATGTGGCTCCCTGAGGAACACCAGCATTGATGGTGAAAGTATGCAAGAGATATCCATCGACAGCCAGTTGCAGGGAACGTTCACTCAGGAAGTTGGAGAGCCATACAGAAAAATGACCCGACAAGCCATAGCATTGAAGATTGGTCAGCAAACCATCTTTCCGCACATGGTCAAAGGTCTTAGAAATATCAAGCGTAACAGCTCTTGACTCTCCATGTTTCTCAATTGCGTTTTTACAAATATGGGTGACAAGGTCACTGAACAGTTCTCTATTCTATCACTCTATTCAACAGTTTCCTCAATCAAGATTGATGGAATACTCTTCTGTTGATTACAGTATACATCAAGGCATCGCAAAATCAGACCCCAACTTTCGAAAAACATGATACTATTAGAGAGTCTACTCAACTCTGTTCTTAACAATTTCGAAGTGCCACAAAAAAGTGTACTAGAACTTTTTTCGTTTCTGATTCATATCACTGATATGAAATGTTTTCATGGATGCGATTTCCTTAACTTTTTTGCAGACACACTATTATCAGTCTCATACAGTGAACTTCAATGCGTTATCAATAAACAGAGTGATTCTCCATCAACACTTCATCTTTATTCCAACTGTGATGAAATGAAACTTGATATAGCTCAAACTAAAACACTCATAATGACTACATATTACAAACATAGTGTCGATACAAATCAACTCAATATCTTAGTAGATGACAAAATAATTGATTTCAAATGCTCAAGTTGAATAGTGGATACATTTTTTTGAATTTCTCCATACCTAACAACATATCCTGAAAAAACTGTGAACAACACGATTATTCGCGATGTGTCTGCTCGTTTGATTTGGCCAAACTCTCATCACTACATCGTGGTATGAGAATAATTTAACAATTATATCCATTACCCGGAATTTTGACGGTACTGGATATTTTATAAAAGTTATCGACGAAGAGTAGAAGCTTCAAGTCAACAATGATCTCCATCTTCAAAACAATTAATAAGTTACTTCCAGAGTAGTTACGTGAATTCATTCTCACATTTGCATATACATGTTTGCCTAACTAAGTAAAAACATCGATTTTATCTCCCTCATTGAAAAATGCAAATGCTCTTCATTTTATGAAGATTTTATAGCATGAAACATAAATGAGATCAAAGAGTAGAAAATCATATCGAAAATCAGCAAATATTTCCAATCCATTCAACCAATGTTTCTGAAAATTGAACTTAGACATTGAAACGTATAAAATATATATATATATCCAGCTGGTTCCATTTTCTCTGGAAACAGACACTAGAAGTCACAGCATTCTGGGAATGACCTCTGACTTTATTCCTCCAACTGTCAACTACGAACTGCCTTATAAAGTACTTTTCCCGAGTAAAGAGGACTGGATCCTCCGGAAGAAGGAAATATTAAGAGCAGATAGTTGTTGGTTCACAGATGGATCAAAAACACCTTCAGGCTCTGGTGCAGGTGTT
>WOGR01004535.1:0-14634 GCA_015342045.1 Leptinotarsa lineolata | reverse complement strand
TCCCGGAGGATCCAGTCCTCTCTACTCGGGAAAAGTACTTTATGAGGCAGTTCGTAGTTGACAGTTGGAGACATAAAGTCAGAGGTCATTTCCAGAATGCTGTGACTCCTAGTGTCAGCCAGGAGCCTAGTGAACTCTGTATTAGATTGCTTTGTGCAATTGGCGAGTGCACAAGTCTGTATGCAGTCCATCTAGCCTCTCTCTCCAGAAAAATGAAGAGAGGAGGTAGTTCTAGAAGGATCTCCATGGCCGCTGACGGTGTGGAACTGATGGCACGACAGATAGTCCGACAAGCCTGTCTCTGTAAGCCAAAAAGCTTCGCCTGAGCCGTTTTCTGTAAA
The DNA here is from genome assembly GCA_015342045.1 of Leptinotarsa lineolata. NCBI lineage: Eukaryota > Metazoa > Arthropoda > Insecta > Coleoptera > Chrysomelidae > Leptinotarsa > Leptinotarsa lineolata. The sequence continues at coordinate 14,293 of WOGR01004535.1, read as the reverse complement.
GCTTCGGCCTCCTGGCAATTGCTCTACGAGGCCAAAGTAGCATTACCAAAGTTTTTTTTGTGAAAAATACTTTACGCGCGGTAAACTAAAAAAGTTGCTGATTCTTCAGCCGTATTTTTTCGAATTTTAAAATATACCCAAAAAGTGGTCGATAAAAATCGCTAATTTCCACCACAAAAAATGAACTTCGTTCAATAATAGTCGAATAATACGAAAATCAATCCATTGTTTTTGCTCAAGACATAATGAAAGCTAACAATAATCTGTAGATTTTACACATTTAAACATTTTTATAACAATCACAATTATAGAAACTCAGTTTAAATAAGATCAAAAAGGCTTTAATCGTATTGATCAATGAATATTTTTGAATGATACGATGAGATATGAATTTTCACTTCACTCTTTTTTTTTTCTAAAAATGGCTCGTTTGACTTTTGAAAACTTTGCGGTTTTTGTCTGTAATAATGTGGACACCTGATATGATGATTGAGAAACTGTAGAAAAGTATCCAAATTCCCTGATTTGCTCCCCAAATTATCAAAAAAATTGCAATTGTATCAAAAGCGTATTAGAGACTAAATGAAAGTTACGAAGTCTTTCCGTTCTAAACTTCCGATAATCACAGAACCGTTGAAAATGTGAGAAGTTCATTGGCAACCTACTCATTTGATTTTCTGGCTGTGATTTATTTCAACTCAAACTGAGAAATAGAAAAAAATACTGTACCTACTCACCAAAAAGCTGAAATATTTACTACCTTTAATTGGAGATGCGATGATGCCGTTGATTTGGTTGTTTCTTCTGAGTTGCTGGGCAAGTTGAGGAAAGGGGTTTCTTGTTTCATATGCTTCTTTAATGAAATTTCCACACGAGAAATTATAGAAATCGTCACAAGGATTGACTGACTGGTCTATTGAGGAAATAATTGCTACTGATGCTCGCAGACATTCTGTTGTAGTGCATATGTTACCTGGATAATAATTTTAATGTAAATTATATTGAAAAATCAGTTCATCAATTTAGTTATTGTTAACAGCGTTTCAACAAAAACTTGACGGTGTCCAATTTTGATATGGAATTCATATTCAGCCTCTTGATAAAGGCAGTAGATACCACTATATTCACAGTGATACATCATTTGAAAACTACCTATCATAATTTCGAAAAAAAATTATTCAGAACTCAGTCCACTTAAATAAAATGAATATTCAAAATATTTATCGTTCACTCCCTGACAATAGTGAAGTCTATTCACAAATAATTTCCTCATTTTGAAATGTTTCAAGGGTGATATAGTTTTGAACGCCTTTTTTCCTATCCGCGACTTCCGAAAAGAATAGGCATGATGACAGTAAGTGAAAGTCACAAAAATGATGTACTCATTCAATGAAATTCTATCAATGGATTACAAAACACGCATTTATTGTATTCTGTATCTGTATCTGTAGAGTAGGGAGGGCGAGTGTAGGCCCACAGCACTCAGGCCACATGTGACCCATTGTACATCCTCCCAAGGAGTTGTCCTCCTAGGTCATCGTCCATCCTGTCCTTTCCAGGAAGGTGGACAGGTCAGTGGGAGACATCTCCTTTATATCGGCAGATGTAGGCCAAGACACGCCGAACACTCTCTTATTGACGATAACTCCGAACATTCGCATGATACATGCCTGACAGTTTCATTTTCCTGTTCACACATCCTGCATAGGGATGTGTCCACCAGCCCCATAGTATGGAGGTGTTTCCTTAGTTGACAGTGGACAGTTAGAAATCCTACTGTTAAACGTAGGTTTTCCTGGTCATCGCCAGATATTTCTTCGGCGCCAGCTTCCCAGGGTCACCTAGAGAGATCCTGGCAAGACTGCATCTTTTGATTACAACCCATCTCTTTAGGGATTGAGCATGGGTGTAACGTTTGGTTAGTTCCGCAATTGTCGAAGTCGTCAGGTTGTAGGTGTCACTGGGTCTTAAAATTCTTATTTCAGCCGCTTTCCTGGTTGAAGAATCGGCAATACGATTACCTTTACTTCTATCGTACCCTTTAACCCACCCATATTGTTATCTATCGAGGCGTTGTCTAAGTCTTCGTGGCACTCTAGTACTAGCCCTGAGGTAACACGTTGTCTGTTCAAGGCTAATAGGGCTGGTCTACTGTCAGTGCAGATTATTATGTTTTTGCCAGAAATTCCTTTCCTGGTTATCTCTTTTGTGGCGATTGAGATACCAGCCAGTTCTGTTTGAACCACGCTGGTATTTTTATCCCATTTCCTACTCAATTTTTAGGCTTAGTACATCTGTATGTATGCGTATTGCATTTGTCCAATGTAAAGATTTGGACAAGAACCGTAAGTTGTGATGCTTTTGTCGTGCTCTGCTTTCCCGCTTGCACGAAAAACAAGGATAGCAGCATATTTATAATTTTCAGATCTCCATAAAGGTGCCAACTATGTTCTTCATATCAAATTTTACAGAGTAGTGTCTTTTTTAAGAGAACAGAATGAACAATAGGTACAGAAGCGTACTGATTAGAATTGTGCAAAAGAACACCTTTCAAACCCTGTTTCGAAAAGTCTATGAAAAGTATTGATGCTGCAAAACCATATTGTGCTCCTGAATTTTCTATGAGATTTTTTTACAATAAACTAATGACTCTTCCTGACTGAAAAAAGTCACGAACTCTTCTTCCCAATTCCTGCACCAAGGAAAATGTGTCTCAGGAGCTAACAGGTGTTTCGCGTGAAGTCTAGAACCCAAGAAGTTGAGCAGATTCTTCAGAAAGACCTGAATCTCTGATCAAATCCTTCAATTCACTTTGTATAAATTTCTGTGGCTGATATAAGGTTACTTCAAAAACTTCCGTTAACTATTGACGCTGTATATTAGGTTTTGACGATGTTGAACTGAGATCAGGTATAGAATTTGGAGGAGTATTCGAATTTCAGGACCGTGTGGAATCGGAAATGTTACTGAGGAGTCCACGATTTCAATTGTATTTTGAAGCAATATACGCATTTTCCACAAACTCAGTAATCCTTTGTTTTTGCTTTGAAGTCAAAGTTTCCGCAAACATATCGAAGTTTTGACACTTCCTTTCATATTTGTTTTACCTTTATGACTAACATTAGACTTATCTTATGGAGATTAATAAAATTATCTATCTATCTATCTATTAGACATTCAGTTTTCTAAAAGTTTTTAACCACAGATCACTGATAAAATTCAATTGATAACAACAGTAAAACCTAGACAATTTTTCTAAATGAACACACTAATTTCAGTAAAAAAATTCTATATAAAGTTACTGTAACAACTTATTCTTATTTTACGCGTTGTTGCGAATGTCGCTGTTTCAACTGATAATCTTTTTTCTTGCGAGATGTCGCGCAATTCAAGAAAAGAGTGCTGAAACTCAATAATTTAATTTCATTTCGTGAGAAAAAATTTAATTGCCAATAGATTAATTTCAAACTAAAACCTGAAGCGATACGATGAAATTAAGTCTAATTTCGTAGTCAGCACTACAAAATTGGTAGAAAAACTGATTATATTTTGAACAAGGAAAATCATGTCGGCCGGTGTTATTGTTTTTTGAAGTGGACTAGATCTGGCAAATGGCTTTTTTCGTTTGTTTTTTTAGAAAAACCAGAGTCAATAACATCTACGTTGTAACCGTTGTTGTCTGATTTGTCTGATAAAATTCAATTCCTAGTCTATAAATCATACTTATTGAACGCTGCTACTTTATGTTAGGAATATTCAGAGAAATTTTTCATATTTTGTGGAAGTTAAAAAAAAATCAAAATAGGTCGATGAAAAATGACTTCCGTTCAATAATTTTTAAAAGATAAAGTTTCGTCGGCTTGAAATTCAGAAATAGGAAAGAACATTCACAACATCCATCCATGTACAAACGAAATTTGAGAGTTTCGAACCTTAAAAGTTTATGATTAATTTAATGAAGACAGCGCTTGATTAGGACGACAGAAAACAATAAACTCTTCGTAGTCATGAAGGCATATCTTTATTAGGAGTGATTTATTTCAATTCTGAATATTTTTGTACTGTAGATTTGATATCAGACGGTAATATATTATGAAGTGAAAATAAAACTATTTCACTGGCTCATGCTTGTCACCAACTTGGATTTGATAATTGACAATGTGGAAGAAAACATTTGAAGTTTGACAATTTGACAGAGAAACGACAGGATTACCAAAAAGCACAGCAACCACATGAGAGAACAGCACTGCGCCCAAAACCAAAACTACCTGTTGCTTGGGGGGACTGGAGGAAATAGCTCCAATTTTCAAATGTTATTGTAAATATTGCTGAGGTTATTGAGGTCAGTCTTTTTGTTCATGTGTTTGATATTAATTTTGATAAAGAACATTTCTTCAAATAACCGTTTTTGCAAGTTGCTTTCAGTACACAAAACCTTAACTTCGGTATAGTTCATTGTGTGTTTAGTGCTGATGACATGTTCTGCGAGTGCACAAGTGGCTTTCTTTGTATTACAATCACTTCTGTGTGACGTTAAGCGTCCAGATAAATTTCTAGATGTTTGTCCAATATATATCTTATCACAGAATGACAAGGAATTTCATTTACTACATTCGACTTTTCTAAAGTTTTCAAAGGGTTGTAGTTTTGGAAAACAGACTATCAGTAGTAACGATGCGTTGGGAAAATTCAATATTTTCACTCTTGAACACGTTGAGGAAAATATGATAATTAGCTGAAAAACGAAATATTAGGAGATATCTCTCCACTATTTGAAATATTCAAATTGTTATTTGTATTATTATTGTTTACAGATTTATTTTGATTATTTAGAAGTGTATTCTCGACTTTAGATTTGAAGCTAAAAAGTAATTTATTCGAAAGTTTGCAAGGATATGAAATTTCACCAAGAATACCTTTTAATTCGTTATTAAATTCGTCATCAAAATCTGGATGTGTTAAATTAATCACCCTGTTCTTCATGGTTAGGACTAAGTTTATTTTCATCTTCGCTGGATGGTAAGAATTGTAGTTCAGTAACTTGTTACTAGCACATAAACATGTGCCAATAACATTTTGAACGTAGAACATTACCTGAAACGCACATCTGGAAACGTTAAACTATTGTTATCTTCTTCCTCAGCTGTGAATTGTAAGTTGAAAATGTTAAATGTTTTTAGCGCTTCCTCAGTTCTACCATGAGGAACAGACAGAATCAAATCATCAACACATCGTTTAATAAAAGGAATATTTAAAGGGAATCTATCCTTTATATTCAGAATGAAGTCATCTAAAACAAAATTTACTCAAATGAGGAAAATGGTTAAATCCATTGGGGTACCAATGATTTATCATCTATGCATCTGTACATTTCCCCAAAGAGTTTTTGTTATCCCGTATCAGATTGTCATTTTCGAAGTTCATAGCCCTTCACATACTCGAAAAAAGATTTCCTTTTCAAAAATTAAACAATGCACGTGCCTTATTATAAAACAGCCTACAATAAATTTCAGTAGTGTGGTTAATGTTCGTCTTTAACGAAAACTTCCAACCTCCTCTCTGGTTTTCACCAGAAAACTTCCGACACGAAAAGAAACATATGATATAGAGTTGATATTTGTCATGTCGTAAGCTACTTGCAAACCCAATAATCCTAACAGAATTTGTGTTACATGGAGTTATCTCGTTTCTGAGCAAATTTACTTCGAAAGTTTCCAACTTTGACCTGCGGTCACTTCTTCATCTAATCTCCTAAGACATTTTCCGACAAGATATAACTTTTCGGGAAAAACATTTTCCAGATCGATTTAAACGCTATAAACCCAATAAGCGAAATAATGTTCATGAAATCAAACATACGGGGTTTCACAGAGCATACTGGAATAGAAAAGCATTGGAAACCATTCCAAAACAGTCGTGAGTTTAATTCGTTTTTGGAAGGAGAGGAATTTTTTACGGACAAAACACAAGCACTACAGGAAAATCCTCAAGGTACTCTGAGAGCGGTGCCTGTGCGAGTGTAGCGATTCATATTGGATTTGAATCACTGGATATTAAATCCATTTGGAAAAACGTTCTCAGGAAATTTATTCCACTTGAACGCAGTTCTCCAAATGAAAGAGTCCTTGAACAATGAAGTTCGAGGTGTACTGAGTTGAGCCTAAAAACTATGAGCAGCCACAGTCCGTCGCGTATTTCTGATATATACCGCTCTTGGTGGAATCAAATGTGCCAAGTCACTTGAACACTTCCCGTGAAGGGGACAAATCTCCAACCTTTCTTCGATTTTCCACACTATCAAGATTGCCGATACAGTGGGAGCTCCAAAGTCAAAAATCAAATTGTCCCATGCTTGTATGAATAAAAATGTTTTTTAGACATTTTCAAGCATTGTAAAGTTGAATCCTTACCTAAAAATGGCGATCTCAACTCTCCAGATAACTTAAATCCTTTTATACAGTAGTTTCAGAAATTCGACTTGACACGACCTTCGACTATGTCAACCATTATACAACTTTATTGAAAAAGCTAAACTTGTAGCCCTCTTTAATCATTTCATTAAAAACAATAGTCAGTAGGCGAGTCTAAATGATAAACTTTCGGATTCGTTACCTACGAAATGGCACCGTCTGGTGTTGAATGAAAAATGCTTTGTTTTTGAGCTTTGGTTTCAACCCATAAAATATGTTGTAAACCAAAGGGCTCTTTTTATATCTACGACTTATTTCACTGCTTAAGAAATTCCAATCGTATTACGTTTGCGAATGACACCATCAGTTACAAAAACATGTTTTTGTAAAACTGTTTAGTGAAAAACTCACATAAAAACTTCAACATTCATTTGGAGAATTGATTACTTGAAAATCATCTCCTGCTGCAACCTACTGCAGTTTCTCCACGAATAGTTCAAAATTTGATAAAGTTGCGAAATTATCAGGTATACGTTTAAATTACTCTTTGAATTGGTCGGAATTTTTCTTTTCGATATTTACTCTTAAACAACTCAAACATCCACTCAATGCAATGAACTTCGTGAACGTAGTCAATAAAAATACTTATGTTCATGTTCGAAACATACCTACCAGGTTGAGCTCTGGCTATAAATTTGAAATATATTCGAAAGATGTCAAGAATTCAATCTGAAAGAAATCTTTCTTTGAGTTGAAATATAGCTAATGTTGGCGCCCAACGTGGGGCGTGACAAGTAAATGAATAGTGCTAGCAGAATAATGAATTCCAATGCTTTCTTTATTCCTTATATACGAAAGACTATCCAATGTTTCCGAGAGTGGATGTGGGGATATACGCAGATGATACTGCTATATATGCACATTCGTTCCCGAGCGAGGTGGCAAAGCAACAGCTTTAAATCCATTGCCATATGTTGACAAAAAAAAAATGAAAATCAACCCGAGGAAGACAGAATTCATCAACTTCTCGAGGATATTTACGAACGTGAGCTAAGGGTGACCACCTTGACGAGCAGAGAAGCGCGCGATATCTGGGATTTATCCTGGATAGGCGCCTAAATTTTCAGGAACACTTGAGCTTGGTGATCCAACGAGCGAGTGCGGCGGAGAAACGCACGTATCCGCTCATTGCACGGAACCCTAAGTTCAGTTTTGACAACAAGTTGCTAATTTACAAACAAATAATCAGACCAGGTATGTGGTACGCTTGTCCCGTATTCTATATTCTCAAAGATATTCGCTTGCGTAGACTCGAGAGGATGCAGAATAAGGTGCTCCGTATTTGCACGAACAGTGACAGATACATTTCATTGGATGACCTGTTAGATTTGGGGCAGAAGTTGAGACAGTCACTGATCATATCAGAAGACTATCACAAAAATTCTTCAAGTTCGTTCTACCGAAAAGCCCGCTGACGAGGGACATCACGGCAATTAGAAGTTACCATAATCAGCCTCATGAGCACGGACTGATTTATGAACTCTTGATATCTTCCGTGAACGGCGCGAACGTGAACGCGTTTAGTTCATGGGAAAACTAGCTAGGAGTCACTATCACAATCAGCTAACCTGATTTTTTCATGAACGTTTTCCAGGGGGTTAGTGACAAACCTTAATACCGAATAAACGGTACGCCATCAGGTTACGAAGAGCAACAACACGACAATTCTCGCGAGAGCCTGTGCAGAAAGCGAGACGCTTCAGGCTGAGGAGGTAATGAAGCTCTGTTGGGGAGGGAGCCACCCGTCACCATCAGCGGGGGCGTCCCCCATTCCTCACTGTGGGGCAATGTAGTGGCATTTTCATTGTGAACATCCTAAGGCTCAACATTGAAATCTCCTTCTGTTCCCCCCGCACCTTTCTCCCTTTAACTTTCCTTTTTCCTACCCCTCGACCACCCACTCACGTAAGAGGGAGAGGCAGTTGTCAATTTTATCCGAGATGCATAGAAATATTACGGTGTAATCACTTGGACCCCTTCCCGGGTGAAATATTTTGATGAAAATACTCCATCTGCGGCACTCTTGAATCTTCATAAAATACTTGTGAATGTTTGGAACTTTTGGTGTAGTAATGAATCTTACTGGAGTTTTATCCCAACACCAAACCGTTATTTTCGATACCTCGACAAGTGTTTCGATCACCAATTGAGCATCTTCAAGAGGAAGATTGAACTGTTTAACCTTCCTCTTGAAGATGATCACTTGGTGATTGAATCACGTGTCGAGGCGTTAAAAATAACGGTTTGTTGTTGAGATAAAACTCCAGTAAGATTCTTCATGAAATGATTAGAAACAACGTACTTTGGCATTTAACTGACAGAGGCGCTAAGCGGCCAAATATGTTCACATTGGGAAATGATTTTCGTTCCATGTGTCAACATGTGTACAAAATTGGGTCAATTTTATTTCTCGTGTCGAGAATTTTCGACCAAACAATCAATTTGAATACCAGGGTTTCCATACATTTTTATTTCAACATACTGGGAGTGGAAGTTATGTGATTAAGCAGATGAAGATTGATTAGCACGATCACCTGATTTGATCGTAACTTTATTTGACAATATATTCTATATGACAATAAAGGAGCAATACAGTAAGCCACTTTTAGGAATGAATTGAATGAGACGAGTGTACTTGAACAATCTAAAATATTCAGAAATCCAGAACGGAAGTAGAGAAGATCCGGAAATGAAACAAATGGGAGAGAGAACAAAATAATTGAATTATCATACCTGTTGGTTGGACAACTAGTTTCCTCCTGAGTAAAGTAGATACATAGTTCCATATGACTGCCTTTCCGCTGGATTCACCAAGACCGTCTTGAGAAAAAACTCTGAACCCAACAAAAGCCAACCATGAAGCCGTCAATGAAAGAAAACTACTTAGAGATATGTTCCACATCAGCAAAATTTGATCTGATGAAATCAACAGCCAACAATATAAATAACTTTCGAAACAGCATTGACAAAAGATAGAAACTTCAAATAAGTCTCACTACGGCCTTAAATTTCTTGAAGCCCGAAATGAATCTAAGATGGCCTGGACTATAATCGAGCAGAATACCGCATGTTATACAAAATTCTCGCCAAAATATATTATGATGAAAATGAATTATCTGTAAACTAGGGTGTTGATATCTCCTAAACATTCAGCGATTACTTTTTGAATTCTGTCCAAAAATTAGTCAAAGGACCATCTCCTATTTTAGTAAATGACTGTAGCATCAACTCCAACTCACTTTTTTATATCCTCTGGATGAAATAGAACTACTCAATATAGTCTTTCAGTGGCGTGGATGAAGTACCTAGTAACCTTCTGTTCAAGGTGGTTGAAAATATTATTGAATCCCTCTTATAGCTCACCAACATCTCCCTAGTTGGAGGTATATTCCCAACTCGACAGAAACATGCGATAATAGTATCTATCCATAAGAAAAATGACAAGCACTTGGTTTCCAATTACAAAGGAATTGCGTTACTATCTGTATTTTCCAAAATATTCGAGAAAACTTATCAAAGAAGACTCCTCTTTTTTTGCAAGAAGTATAAAATCATCCCAGACTGTCAATATGACTTATAAATTGGCAAATCCACTCAGAAAGACACGATGAATTTAGTTAATGAAGTCATTTCTAATCTCGATAGAGGTGAGAAAACGAAAAGTGTTCTATTCTACTTGTCACGAGCTTTCGACACTGTTGATCACGATCTACTTTTCAGTAAGCTGTTTTGTCTAGGAATTATTGGCTCATCTCTGGATTGATTGAGATCTTATCTGAATTGCAGAATGCAAACTGTGAGGGTTGAACTGGAGGCTGAAACCTTCCACTCCAGAACCTGTGTCATTCCCACCGGTGTTCCCCAGGGTAGCGTCCTAGGACCTATGCTTTTTTTTTTATTCGTACATGACCTCAACAACATTAATCGTCAACATTTTACAGTGCAATTTGCCGACGACACTTCGTTCACTCTGAAGTTCTCGGATTATGAGGTACTGTCGTGTCAGGCCAATCAAGCAGTTGCTAGTATGCAAAAATATTGTTTCCAAAATGGTCTCATTCTCAGCAGCTCTGAAACTGATATAATCGTCTCTTCACTAAAGGAGAACAATCGCAGTGTTATGGCAAGGCATTGCAACAAACTTCATCTGTGAGATTTTTTGGTTTGAACATTGATGCTCAACTTTCTAGGAACAAGCACATTAATTATATTTTGAGTAAACTGTCGAAACATTGTTTGGTAATTCGTAATCTCCGTAATTTTGTTCCATTGAATATATTTAAGAGCTATTACTATGCTTACATTCAATCTTCACTCAGTTATTGTCTGATCAACTTTGGAAATTATACAAGAATAAACAAAATACTGATAGTTCAAAAAAATAGTGAGAACAATGTTTTTCAAAAAATATGATAATTCATGTAGGGAGCTGTTTTTCGATTTGCATATTTCAACCATTATGCCACTATATATATTCAATAGTGTTGTTTATGTCAAAACTCATCTCTACAAATTTCAATTGAGAGATAATCTTCGATTGAATCTTTGATTGCAATAAGAAGCTTACAATTTTTCCAAAAAGACTCATTTCAGGCAGGCAGCAAAGAATTGTTGAATAGGGAAAGAAAGTGCCTGAATTGAGCCTCAAATTGTTGCAAGATCAAAATTTTCATAAAGTAAAGCATTTCGAATCAATCCAGCTAGCAGAAATCACAAATTAAAAACAAACAACACATGGAAAATCGACGATAGGAGGAAGAGCCAAAAATGGGCGTGAAATCATGGCAAAGTCTCATAAAACAAAATGTTTTTTCTGTACTTGAGTTCTGCAATATCTCCGTTGAATGAAAAGCAAAAAATTCTGGGAAAGAGTACACACTTAGCCAAAGAGTAAGGTTATATCAACAGGAATACGTACAATCAATGATAGGCACTCGGGCTGGAAATATCAAAGTATACCATGGTTTTAAAAAATATCGGAAAAATTTTACGAAATCATCTCCTTCAATGCCTTAATATTTTTGAGTTTATTGAAATGAACTTGAGACTTTCAAAATATCACATATTCGACGATGGAAAACAAAAATCATATAAAATAATTCAATGAAATTGATATGGTACTATAACACCAGACCACAAGATGATGGATCGGTGTAATCAAAATCAGATTTAAGACAGTTCAGTTCATTGAAATAAAACTGCTAGTACCGGATACCTATGAATTCTCACTTAAAATTCACTCAACAATTGATCTACTGTCAGTAACTGTCAGCAACTGTCATAACCATAGAAGGAAATTATATTACTGAAAATATTGGTATGTCGATATTGAACTCCTTACAATTATAGTGTCTTTAAATATGCGAAACGTCCAGAACTACTATAAACAATATTGAGAACTTCAGTCCAATGGTTATAGAATTAGGCTCATACCAACGTTATCACAAAAGTGTTTTTCTCAAAATTCCGTAGCACCCCGTAGTTTAAAATTGAGATCTTTAGGACATATTTATCCATAAAGTTTTTATGAAAGTAGACCCAAAAAGAACCCCCTCATATATTAAAAACACTCTGTATTTTAAAACCAAAAAGTTCGTGAAAATATTCAATCATATTCTTCTCAGTATATGGCAAACTGATACGGGTTTTGATCTCCCTAACATTACAATTTTTTTTGGCGAATGGGGCGAGTCCTGTCCTCTCTCGAAAATCTTGGTCTTTTGAAATAAACTTTATGACACTACTTGACGCTTATGACGGCTATCTTCGTCTAACTAATGGGATAGATATCTGTTGCGGCTTGGCTAAGGTCGTACGGATTAAGTTTATGTGACGGCTGGAGTATTACACACTTCTGCTGGATTTTATGAGGGGTAAATGTGCCATTACTTCACCTCCCGAACGCCGTTTCTTTATGAGATCTAGATGTTGCACTGATTTCCTGACTGCTCCACACCTGTTTCAGTGACGAGTTGATTGTTTTAGACATAAATTTCAATTTAGGAAAGTGATGTTTTTGTTGTCACGATTAAGCTGGATTTTCAACGTATCGCTCGATGTATTTATTGAAGTAGTTGATATGCAGTTTTTTTCACAGTGAGAAAATTATGACTTTCGTGTCTTGTTTGTTTTGGGTTATCTTTTCATAGCTCGATAATTAATGGACTTCGTTTGAAAAAATATTGCTGGTAGGAGAAGATCAAGATCTTTTTTTTATTTTCTTTCTTTGCCTGTTTTTAGCTTATCACTAAACGAATTGAAATTGGAACAGCCCAAAAAATCAACCAGGCATTTGGTAATGATAGTGTTAATGAACGCACTAAATGGAGTATGGAGTTCCGCACGGCATGGTGCTGGGACCAGTTCTCTTTAGCATATATGTTAACGACTGAGTTCATATTCAAAGTTTGAGCGATATCATCGCTTTTGCAGATGATACTGCACTGATCTAATTGTTTATCATTTAGATTTAGGTTACTGAGGAGGATCTTACCCATTCGACAACTGTAGAGAGCCATATTCTATACGGAATATCGGCACGGGGTTGTTTGTCTAAGGCACACATCTACTCACTTGAAGTTATACAAACAAGATTTCTGAGAATCATGTATTCAAAAAGACGAACGTACCTTTCAGATTTTCTTTATGAAGAAATTGACGTTCTAGGCGTCACACAATGTTTGCATGAAATATTATTTGTCATTATCATCAAAATTAAACAAAAAACCAGATTGTCTCTCACAGATACGAAACAAAACAAAAATGCAGCTATGTAGTCCCGTTCATGAAAAAAGCACTCGGGCAAAAGTCTTATGAATTTATTGCCCCAAAACTCTATAATGACATACCCAAGGAACTGAAAGAGATCATCAACATTAATGTCTTCAAGAAAATGTTGAAATATTACGTCTTCGCAAACCCGTGTAATCTTTTCACTAATTTGCTTGAAAATGAATAAGTTTCCTCTCCCTCTCGCGAATAGTAATATTCAGTTTTCATTGTTCCGTCAATTCTTTTATCATAATTATGTTATATTATTACAGGTAATTTCTATCCAACTTATTAACAATTGAATTTATTGTATTTATTTACTGTCAATGTCTTCCTTGAACTTGAAACACGTGTTCAATTGCTTATCAAGATTATTTTATTCACGTACTAATTTTCCTTAGTCTCATATTTTACTTTGCATTGAATTGTATTACATTTTCCATTAATGAAATTTTCATTCATTAATACACATTTTTTGAAAGAGTCTTTCGAAATATTTACTAGTATGCCTTTCCTTGGAAGTTTATCATTTTCCTGAATATTTTTATGAAGATGCACAAACACTGCAGGAAAATCCTGAAACGCTCTGAGATGGATGCCTGAGCAAAAGTAGCGACTTATGATACATTAAAATAGATTTAGATTGTATTATGTGGGAAACCGAAAGGTAACACAGGCCAACGATGAAAAAACTATTTTACTTAAAATACCTTATTTTCTAATGTAAGGTGCTATATCCACATATGACACTTATTAAGCCGTATCACCCACCATTTTTTCACATTTTTACATACATATATTTCATTTTTTAATTTATTACATAATTTAAATTGTAAAATAATTTGTGCTGGATGTAGAATAGTTGGCAGCACTGCTGAAACACATTTACTGTTATATTGTTCTGTTCCCAGCTGATGTTTTGTTTACTGACAACCTAACCTTACTTTCTGGTTTCCAGTACATGTGCTCATCAAAATGTCTAATCGCGGTTGTAAGAACTCTGCTGACAGTTTTTGTTATATTTGTTGTGAGTTTGTTATTAAAAAACATCA
>WOGR01004534.1:0-14635 GCA_015342045.1 Leptinotarsa lineolata | reverse complement strand
TGCTTTACTGAATAGTGCACTCTTACTACCAATTCCCATTCATTTTATTATACTCAATAATTTTGTATCAATTTTAAAATCCTAAATCGACTCATTCGTTGACTGTTAGGTGGAACGACGTTCGCCGGGTCTGCTAGTATTTTATAATTTTGCTCATCAAAAAACTTGAGAATTGCACAACTACTCATCATAACTGCAAGCTATAGTTGATTTTTTCAGTTCTGAGGATTGTTCAATTTTGACCACCAAATTATTGAGATGATACTGATAGATAGTAACGCAGTAACTTCTCGAGGTGAACTAGAAGTTTGCTTTTTCTGCATATGCATAAATTTTCTCCATTATAATTTATTATCTTTTCAGATTGCAGAAGGTGAGAATTCTTAGAAAGATTCATAGAAAAATTCTGATCTCCTCCACAAAAGCGACTTTTGTTGAATAATTTTCCAGTACTGTCAAAATCGCCAACTTCTATCAGTTGTCGTTTTATTCTTGTGTGTTCCTATCAAAAAGCGCAGGTTTTTTCTGAATGCAATATCCTACCGCTGCAACTTGCTGTATGATCTGACAACAGTTCAGATTATTCATATTACTGAAGTTCTATTGTTTATAGTTTCAAAAATAGTCAGTAGAGTTGAAGTTTCTTTCGGTCTATGTTAGTTTTATGTTAGAAAAAATGATGGAATAATAAAAAAAAAGAGTAAACGAATATTTTAAAAAACAAGTTTCTACTGTAGCTCAAAAAAACTGAAATAAATTTTGCTGAAAATAAAAAATTAATTATAATAAAAATAAATCATAAATTACTGAACATCGTTTTCATTGATTATAACTCAATGTTTAAAATGAAAGTGTGATATTTTAGGAGTGATTGATTTTTGGGAAAGAAAGTTTTTGGCTTTCTACTACTCCATCTTGATACAACAAAAATGTGGGAATCTTCCAAAGACAGGAAGGAAGCAATAATTTTTAAAAGAAGTAACTCTATATATAGATGTGTAGATCATGCAAAAAAGTAACTTTCAGTCACAAAATGGAAGAAAAAGCCCTTCTGAAACAGATATTTTCATATAAATGTTGAATTACATGAAAGAAAAAGTTCTTTCGACTCAAATACTTTTAGATGAACACTGAATTACACAAAAAAAAAACGCTTTTTTCTACTCAGATTGTATTCCAAATATTCGTTATAGATTTAAATCAGATATCATTCACAGGATTTCTACAAAATATACTAAATGAAAATAAAAAAGTTTCACTCAGCCAGACTCACTGGTAGACACCAATGTTTCGCCATAAGACACTTGCCCTAGGGCTCTTCAGTATCAATCTGGATAATATTATGAGAAAAAGCACACAATTCATCTATAAATTATCACTTCAATTTAAACAATATCCCTCTTGGCTGGGATTTAATCAAATAAGTTAATGAATGTCATTACGATGTCATCGATGACATAAGTAGATCAAACTTATTCCGTGACATAAAAATCGTAATTTATGAATGATTTGTGTGCTGTTTTCTTATAATATCATCCACATTGGTATTGACGAGCCCCAAAGCAAGTGTCTTACGGCGAAACATCGGTGTATACCAGTGTATACCGGTGTATACCATGTAAGTGAAAAAAAATTTTTACAATGCATTTAGTATATCGTGTAGAAATCCTATGAATGATATCTAATTTAAATCTATAACGAATGTTTGGAATACAATATAAAAGTATTTGTTTTGAAGGAATATTTTCTTTCGTGTAATTCAGTGTTTATATGAAAGGACTTTTTCTTCCATTTTGTGTCTGAAAGTTACTTCTCTGCATGATCTACACATCTAAAGTTAGTTCTTTTAAAAATGATTGATTTCAAAAACTTTCTTTCCCAATAATTAGATGAATAAATAAAAGAGATCTTGGTATCATTTAGGTGAAGTTATACTAAAATTATAAAGGGATTAAAATATAAAAATATCTGGGATGCTATATTTAAGCCGAGGTGGATTAAACTTTTTGTGGTATATAAGGAAATGATTTGGAAATACTTAATTTTCATTTCAGAAAAACGAAATATGTATTAGTAATAACTGATTTTAAGTTTCATTAGGTTTGTAAATTCTTATTGAATAGATATACTCGTATAACACATGTCTAGGTCCAAATTAAATAACTTCATAAAAAATTATTCAACTGAAAAAAAACTCATTTTATCATTATTCATTTCAGACATGGTAATTGTAAATGTAGCTAAAACGTCTCCAGATCATTGGTCACATATCACAGAGTGGGAACAGAAAGCCAGCAACCAAAAGATGGCAGATATAGATACTGACAAATCAGACCCTGCACAAGGTCTGATGTCTTTGATGAAGAATATGTAAGTTGAACAAATGGACATTGTATTAAGTTTTTCATAAAATTATATTTTGAAGTTTTTCTGAATTTTTATAAGTTTATACTTGAAAAAATATTGAGGTGGATTCATTAACCAATCTTAAGATGTAAGTCGCAAGTCGTAAATAATAAGATGTGAACATTTCGGTCATTGATTTTTAATGACATCATTTACGCTCGAGTCTAAAGTTTTTAGTATTAACAAATGGTAAACATGAATTCTTATGATTCAAAATATATACGTGGAGCATAAATCAATCTTTAGATTGTCTAATGAAATACCATTTCTAGTTGGCACCACCTAGAATTACAATTTTTTATTGTCAACCGAATTGGCATAGTTAGAAGATGATCTTTACTAATTCCATGAATATCAGTGAATTATTATCCAACAAGATCAACTTTTTCAATTCATTAATTATGTCTTTGGGATTCTCAGGATGTTGAGACTTCTAAGTGAATTTAATCAGTTTCCTGGGGGCAGTTCCCTGATATCGTAGGATTCAATATTATCCCTTCAAGAAATTTTAGCCTAAAGTCAGAGCTCGACATTCGCAAAGCAAGTGTTCATTTCATCTGTCCATTTCACAGAGGTGATATTAGTAGGCAGTGTCCCGTTTTAAACCTCGTCTTTTTTGTCCAAACCTAGAAGGTTTTCAGTTTCCTTTGAGGATAGGCCAATCAATTTTTTAACTTGTCTTTGTCCTGGCAATTCAGTCTAGTAGTAGTCAATCAAGTTCTCAGTGTGATGGAAAGTCACACAAACTGTTTCTTGAATAAATTCTTATTGTCGAAACAATTTCTTGTCCACAGAAAGCTGCCAGGCCAAAGAGAAGGGAAGTTTTTCCCTCCTTTGCAAAACTATCAGCTTCCTCATTTTCTTGTAACCGGTAACCACTTGATTTTTTTTGCCAGTTATATTTAAGGTTTTTGCAGCCATGAATCAGTTTAGACTTGCAAGTAATTTACTTCAGAGCTTTTAATGCTGGCTGGCTGTCCGATAAAAATATAGATTCTTGCACCACAATTGCAATTTACAAGATATTCTTGAACATAAGAGTACCCAGATTGAAATTGGCAAGATGTGCAAACCAACGTTTTTTTTTTATGTAGTTCACTTTTCAACTCTGTCACTACCTTAATACGGCACTGTTCTAACATAGTTATCACTTTTGTTTGTTTCTCTCACATGCACAGCCTAGAATAAGATGCCAATAAGTCTTCTGATATCATTTGATTATTCTTTCAATTTTCTTTGGAGGAGAGTGTACTGTGTTTCTTGAGAAGTATGTCAAAGTAATGACTATCAGTCCTCAAAAACTAATTGAAATTCATGATTTTATTAGGAAGTACCTTTAATAGCTGGTTAAGTTTGACCAACATACTTATTGATGCAATACTCACAAATCATAACATTTGCTATACAAGCAGTTTAGTTAAAAATTAGGATCATCTCCTGATGGATGTCGACTTGGTTGGAAAAAGTGTTGTCACAGTTTTGGTGTGCGACAGTAGTGTCCCTGTTACATTGTTTTATTCTATGTAAGCGGTTTCTATTCTAATAGTTCCTCAATTTTTTTATAAACTGTTTTTTTTATAGGTATGATAAAGGTGATGATGAAATGAAGAGAACTATCGCCAAAGCATGGACTGAGAGTCAAGAAAAAAAACAGATACAATAATTTTCAAGTTGGGCCAACATTTTTCATTTTCTCAAATCATTAAATTTTAGCATAGTTACTTTTTGTTTTAGGTTTTGAATTCAAATAAATGGTCAGAATCAAATTGATGAACATTTTATTAAAAAATGGCAATGTAAAACAAAAACAGTCATATTCTATAAAAAATATCGTTTTTGCCATTGTCAAAAGTATTGAAAATGTGTTCACATATGGTAAATGATCATTCATTTCTTTTCAATCATGAGATTGTGACAACATTCATCTTGGACAAGATGTCAAAAACAACAAATTAACAACATTTTTGGCTTAAAAAATACTTGAATTAATAACTAAATATTGTCAATTCACTTCATAAACGCAACAAAAAGTACATATTCTAATAGGGGGATGATCTGATTACTTTATAAATAAAAAATAAATAGGATTCTAATCTCAAAACTTAGGATATGGCATTTTGGTACTACACATAAATCAGGAATATTATAATGGTTTTCTTCATCTTTGGCTACGACCATTCTTAGGTAGATAACAACTTCACTACAACTTCAGAAGTGGTGAAATACTGCAACTTGGTGCTTGGAGTTTTTGTATTATATCATGCATTTGTCGATGATTGTGTCCACAGTAGGAAAGTAATATAGGACCATTTAGTGTCGTTAAACAACCTGGACAATTCAGAGTTTTCTTTTTCACACATACCCATAGACTACGAAAGTCTTTTTTATCACAGAGAGTGTATATGTGTCCATTATGAATTAATACCAACTGACCTCTTCCACTTTTGAGAAGAATCAAGCCTGAAATGTAAAAAGCCATCTTTCAACACAAAGGCAAATCAGAAATAAATAAATAAATATGAACACACCATAAAGTTCCAATCAGCGATCAAAATTTAAAACTACTAAAAAATTTATTTACTTTTCAAATGGAGTTATCACCTTGACTCGGAATTGAGTGTTTTAATCATTTATTGTCAAAGTCATCTAAAACTGAAATCCCCATTTTGCTTTCATTGCAGAGCATATCGTCGACCTGATGACAAAACCACTTAACCCCAGTTGAATCAGTCCAAATAATTGAATTAATAAAATAATTAAATTCATATTTATAAATAAATTTTTCAACTATCTAGAAGGAAAACAATAAGACAAAATTTAAAAATAAAAAAAACTTTGGGAGTTCCTTGGGTTGAAAGTTATTTATCAACCTTTTTTGGGTATTTTCGTCTTCCACAGTTTGATAAATTTGAAAACTTCATGAAAAATGACAATACCCAAAAAAATGTCAATAAAAACTCTGATTTGCTCTAGAAAAAATAACTTGTTCAATATCAATAGTTAGGTTATTCTCACAACTAGAAAGATTGTTTTATTTGAAATTTGGTATTTCTCAATAGAGTAGAGAAGTTGATTCTCTTGTGACAATTCAAAAATTGTATAGTCGAAAATATCCATACAAAAAAATTTGGTGTACCAACAGAAACAAATTGAGTTATTTTGAATACTAACATAAAAATATGCATACAAAATATAAAAACCATAATAGTCCAAATGAGAACATGAACACTTTCTGACAAAACATTTAGGGAATATTATTCGAATATACAAAAAAATATCAGTGTAATAATCTACTGGCATTGTGCTGTGTTCTGTTATATATGTAAATTCTTACCTTAAAGAAATACATTTTCTTTCAGAACACTTTTTACCCTTTCGAATAATTCAACTGGGTTTAGTTCCTTCAACTCGCTTGTAATATTTAGTAGACAATTATTGAAAGAGTTTATTTTTCAAGAAAGTAGGCAACTAATTTTCAAGATCAGTTATATGAACTTCCCATGCCAGCTTACAGTCAAATGTTACTGAAAAACTTCATCAGTAAATTGTTTTATTATCATTAACACACAATCATATTCTTATTCAATATTCTCAAACTGATCAGATTTTTCCAATGAAGCTCATAATGTGGTATAATCAGCAGAAACAATTGTTTTCTTGCCGACGTTTCGAATTTATTTACATTATTCTTCAGGGCTCGAAAAGTAGTTTCTTCGTGTTTATAATAATTACTATTTTAAAAACCATCAAACATAGATACATATTAAAAAAATTAAAACCCTTGCAACAAAAAATTTTCGATACAACACCAACACAAATGGACATAAAAACAAACGTTTGTCAATTTTTCTCTACAATTCAAATTGATTGGAGACAAGAAACAACCCAAAACATTAACCAGGCAATGATAATGTCCATGAACGCATTGTTTGACGTTGGTTTGCGAAATTTTGTTTCGAAGATTTTAGCCTCGAAGATGAACCCTGAAGTGGTTGACCTAAAGTAATCCAGGACAAGGATTTGAGGACCGTGGTGAAGACTGACCCATTACAAACGATGCTTGGGATGGCGAAAGAAATGAGCGTCACCTCTCATGCGGTTTTTGTTGGTTTAAAACGTACTGGAAAGTCAAACAGCTTGAAAAGTGGGCGCCCCACGATTTGAACGATCAACAGAAATTCTCACGTTTCGAAGTCTGATCTTTTTTGCTTTTGCGTAACCCAAATGACGCTTTTTTGAATCGGATCTCACCTGTGATGAAGAGTGGATCCTCTACGACAAAGAAGACGTTCAGGACAGTGGTTGGACACCGATGAGCCCCCAAGATACTTCCCATAGACCATGGTTATTGTATGGTGGTCAGCGGCTGGTGTGATTCACTACAAATTTCTGCAACCAGGCCAAACCATAACAGCAGAGTCCTATTATGAGGAAATCGACGAAATGTACCGAAAACTGCGTCAGCAGCAACCGGCACTAGCCAACAGAGGAGGTCCGATCCTGCTTCACGACAACGCCCATCCGCACGTTCCACAAATCACCGTCCAAAAAGTAAACAAATTAAGGGTCGAAGTTCTGCCTCACCAACCATACTCTCCAGACCGGCTACCATCTTTTCAAGCACTCCTATAATTTTCTTACCGGCAGAACATACGCCAATCACGGCCAGGCAAAAACGGCCATCGTCAATTTCATCGAATCCCGAGCACAACATTTTTATGCTGACGGTGTTAATCGACTTGTGTTACGTTGGCAAAAGTGCACTGAACCTAAGCAACCTAATACTATTTGAAGTTTTATTTTTTTCAAAAAATAAATGGAAGTAGCCGATAAAAATCCTCATCAAAACTTACTAATACAGAATATGGAAAACATAGGGATAATTTCAATAATAATATCCCTATGCTCAATATCAATAAAAGCTGGCTACCTGTCCTTAGAGGTACACGAACAGTTAATAGCGACCAGTAATGAAAATGCGGTGGATACGACAGGAACAACAACCCGAGCACCAACCCAGGTATTGCGATCGTTACCACGTCGCCTTTGAAAATGTCTAACGCAGCAGTAGTCGAAAGGTCAGGCATAAAAACCTGCAGACCACGGCCAGAAAATAGCTTTCATACACTTAGTAATACAATTTACTATGTTTTTCACTAAAAAAGGTTTGCAAAATGATGACACAGTTTCGTTATAAAATAGCATCCTCCAGCAGAAGTGATAAATTACTCTTAATTTTCAACCATTTCATATTCAATAACAACTTCTACCTAGAGACCAATCAGATAAAAAACTCTAGGCTAGTTATCTTAACCATTGTTGATAGTAATCTGTATACATAGATAAAAATAGAAAAACAGATGAAAATGGAAGAACACAAAAAAAATAAAGAAATAGTTTTCAGGATGGAGAAATGAATGCTACCCCCGTCCTTACAGAGGAACTGGGTTCAATCACGAATTTGAAACTATTCATTTCCAGAAGAAAAGTTTTGAAACTTGACCTAGAAAGTACGGAAATCAATAAATTATATTAGACAATTGCATAAAGTGTGTAAAAGCCGAACAGAATAAAATTCAGTATTTGTGTTATTGTACATATTTAAAAAAAATCCCGAAACACGTCAAATTCAAATGATAATTTGACATTCTTCAACGTAAAAATGCCATCCCTACCTTCAACCCCCTTCGAATGACAGGTCCAACCCCCAATTTTTTAAATGGGAAGTATAGGTTCGGGATATATCGTTTGAAAGGTCTCTTCATTCTCTGTTAAAAAATGTTATCGCTTTCAAGTTTATTGCAACAATAAATTAAAATCGTGTGATTACCTAAATTCGATAAAATACACTCAGAAACTAAAATGTTATGCAAAACGTAATGAAATGTAGAACACGAAGTAGATGTTAAAAATATTCACCGCGAACGTCTTGGGAACATTTGATTTGAATGATTTAAAAGAACGAATAACCCTTGCGATTAGGTCGGTCACGCCTAATATGTTAAATAATGTTAGAAGACAGTTTTATTTGAGATTAGGATGTTGCCAAAACGTTCCCGTGAATATTTTGAACATCTACTTCGTGTTCTACATTTCATTACGTTTTGCATTACATTTTAGTTTTTGAGAGTATATTATCGAATTCCGGTAACCACATGATTTTAATTTATTTTATCTTAACTGTTGCAATAAACTTGAAAGCGATAAAATTTTTGAATAGATAATGAAGAGACCTTTCAAATGATATATAACAAACCTATACTTCCAATTCGAAAAAATTGGGGGTTTTACCTGTCATTTGAAAGGGGTTGAAGGTAGGGGTGGCATTTTTACGTTGAAGAATGTCAAATTATAATTTGAATTTGACGTGTTTCGGATTTTTTTAAAAGTATGTACAGTAACCGAACTAATAAATTTATTCCATTTGGCTTTCACACACTGTATGTAAAGAGCCGGAACTGTTGATATACCACTTTTTATAAAAGTTTGCACGCAGGATTCATTGCACTCTAAGACGAAAATTAAACGTTTTACTCGTTTTTGTAAAACAAAAATTCGATTGATATCGCTACTACTTCCCCATAGTTATATTGTATGATAAGAGTTGATAAAGGGCACTATAGAAATATAGCATTCAGCAACAGGTGACAGTAATAAAATTGTTTTATCAAAATGGGTGTTCTGTTCGGGCAACGTACTGCGCGCTTCTCCCGATTTACGGTCGCCATAACTGTCCTACCGAGAGGACTATTCGCAATGTGTTGGATAAATTTGAGTCCACTGGTTCAGTAAACGACCGACCAACACCCGTTCGTCGACGAAACGCAAGATCTACCAAAAACATCACTGCTGTCTGAGAAAGTGTGCAAGATAATCCGAGACAGTCGATTTCGCGTTGCGTCGTGACTTGGGTCTGCACCTGAACAAAATTCAACTGACCCAGGAACTGAAGGTAAACGACCATTGACGACGTGTGTTCGCTGGATGGACTCTGGAGCAGTTGGCAACTGACCCTAATTTTCATCGAAAAATCAATTTCAGCGATTAGACCAATCCACATGGGATCCGAAAGCATCCAATGCATCCAAAAAAGTTACTGTTTGGTGTGGATTTTGGGCTGGCGGCGTCATCGGTCCATATTTCTTTGAGAACGACGTTGGCCAGGTCATCGTTTTCAAACGGCGAGCACTATAGGTCGATGATTACCAACTTCTTTTGGCCTGAATTGGATGATCTGGACACCAACGACATGTGGTTTCAAAAGGACTACGTGCCACACAGCCCATACCTTATTGAATATTCTCCTCTCACGTTGAGATGATGTGAACTGGCCACCGAAATCATTCGATTTGACCCTGTTATGACTTTTTCTTGTGGGGTTTTCTAGAGTCGCAGGTGTATGCGAATAAGCCACAAACCACAGCGGTCCCCAAAGCCAACAATAACCTATGCCATCGGTCAAATTTAGCCTGATTTATGCGGCAGAGTCTGGAAAATTGGTAGTTTCGGGCTTCACCCAGAGAAGCTTGGCGGACATTTGAAAGATGTTATATTCCACACATAATGGCATCAACAGTTCTTTTAAATGAATTTAAAGAAAGATAGGAAGCGCCTAATGTATGTCTATACATTTACATATGTATGTTAGGAACAATATGGTACATGAATATAACACACATAGAGGTAACAAAATACGTTTGCCTTATTTCCGATCAGCTCTAGTCCAGGATTCTGCAGGTTGTCAGGGGGTAACCTGCTATAACAAAACAAACAAAATACTTGGAAATATAATAGGAACTCAGTGAGTGGAAGAAAACTTTATCAAATTATCTTTTTTTTCTGTTGATGTTCTGTTCCTGAATAATATTTTATTCTTATTTATATTCAATATGTACATATATACTTTGTGTTTTATCTATACATTTTAATATCTGTCTGACTATTCTGATAAAATTCTGTATCTGTATGACATTTGTAAAATTTTCAAAGATGAATACATTTCTATTCTAAATTTGAAGAGGTTATATTTCTAGGAGTGATTGAGTTTTGGGATAGGAAGTTTTTGGCTTTCTGCTACTACATCTTGATACAAAAAAAATGTGGGAATAGGAATGTTTCCAAGTCAGCACTTGGAGGTCTGTAAATAATAATCGAACTACATTTTGGTTGTTGATATTAAAAGATACACCACTGCACTCAAAATGCATTTCTTCAGAAAATTTTGTGATTAACATATCTTCATAACTCAAATTATTAAGCACATAAATTATAACACCACCATGAACATGATGTTGTCTATTGAAAGCACTAGCTCTGTAAAAATTTTTCAAATTCATCGTCATATTTTCAGCAGAACACCATGATTCTGATAAAATATTTATATTTAGTGCATATTCATTTCAATTTGGTCAATTTCATTTGACAGTGACTAAATATTGATATGAGCGATTCTAAAAGACCGCCGAATTCTGAAGAGTTTAGTTCGGACTTTCATTGTCTATTATGATATCATATGATTTGAAATCCCTGAAAGAACAAATAAAATTGAAAATTAAAATGAATAGCTGAAAATATCAATTATATTAAGTAAAAAAATCCTGAAATGAAATCAAAATAAATTAAAAATTGAATACCTGAAATGAAAATTAATAGACTTCAAATCAATTTACTTCACAAACGTTTCGAGTATTATCCACAATCGTCTTCGGATGATTAGACTATTCAACCGAGAGATGACAATAGGGCATTCGAGTGCTTTCACCTGTCCCCTCTTCCCATTCACCGGTTTAGCGGGAGATGACCGTTTGGCGGGAGTTGACCGTTTTTCGCTTGATTATGGGTTTCCATATGTTGCGTATCTCTACGCTAGCTTGGCTGAATGCGTCGTTTTTGCTGGTTTCTCCTCGCTGTGTTTGTTTCTTTTGCTCGGCAATGCAGACTTTCAATGGCCTCTTAATTTCACCGATATAGGATTTTCCGCCAACACAGAGTATCCGGTAAATGCAATTCTTGGAATCGCAGTCCGCATTTGGCGGCCTGGCTTTCGCGAGGCTGCTACGGATAGTGTTTCCGAATCTAAAGCAGGTTCGACTTGGATCTAATTCTTATCCTTTCCGATAATCCTCTGATGTAGGGAAGTGCAAGCACTGGTTGTGACGACTTCTCTTCCTTGAGAGGTTCTAGCTGTCTTTTAGCCAAAGTCTGTTTCACCATCACTTTGGAGTACCCATTTCGTTGAAGATCATTTTTGATGATGCCTACTTCTTTCTCCAGACCTTGCTTCGTATTACAGAGCTCGAAAGCACGGTCTACTAGAGTCTTGATTCCTCCTTTAGTTGATTGATGGTGGTTGGATTCGTGATTCAAATACTGTCCTGTGTGAGATGGTGTTCGGTATACAGATGTTCCCCACTTAGTGTCAGTCCTCTTCACCAATACGTCTAAGAAAGGCAATTTGTTGTGGAAGTAATGGAAGGTCATACGCTGTTGATGTGCTTCAGGAAGGCGTCCAGTTCAGTATTCCCAAGGTTCCATATTATGAAGGTATCGGCAACGTATCTCAACCAGACTCTGGGTTTCTTGTGGGCCCCTTCAATTGCCAGAGTTTCAAACCACTCCATATATATGTTGGCTATAACTGGTGAAAGTGGCGATCCCATTGGCAGTCCCTCATCTTGTGATCTGGAAACACTGTAGCAGCCTTACGAAAACCAGGCCTCCAAACGAGGACTGCGATTCCAAGAATTGCATTTACCGGATACCCTGTGAGTGCGAAAAATCTTACATCGGTGAAACCAAGAGGCCATCAACATAACATCGAGTCCCAAGCTGAGATTATACACGAAGAGGAACACCGGTGAAGCGGATAGAGGGGATGAGTGAAAGTACTCGAATGACCCATAAATAGTCAGCTCTCGGAGGAATTAGTTCAGTAATCACCCGAAGATGATTGTGGATATTAACAATCGAAACGTCGTGCAGTAACGTGGCTTGAAATAGCTAATTTTTTAATTTTATTCATTTCCTTTTTGTTTCAATTGTTCAATTTTTTTTACTTGTTTTTTATCTCACTGTAAAATCATTTCAGGGTTTTTTGCTCAATATATTTGTTATTTTCAGCTATTCTTTCAATTTTTGATTGTATTGTTTACTTCAGGGATTTCAAATCATCTTATACAATATTAGACAATGGAAGTCCGAACTGATGAAATTCACCACGAAACATTGTCGATCACCTTCAAACGAGCATTGCAAATTTTATGTCTTCCAAATCATTAGATGGGTAATGATAAACATAATTTTTAATATGGCTCCAAATTATTGAAACCAGAGCAGTGAGGTCAGGTAACCTTGGGGGCCACCAAATCGGACTATTATTACCAATCAATCAATATTATTACCAATCTGGTACAAAACCTAACGATTCAATGTTGCTAGGTCTAATGCTAGATTGGGTGACATATCCTTCTATATTTTCTTTCAGTTAAATTCTTTGATGGATCGAGTTGTCATATTATTACAATGAGTAATTCAAGTTGAGAAAGTATAGAATATGTTTGTTTCGTCCGACATCGACAGGTATTATTTTTTGCCCTGGCACGATTTATTGAAAATTATCTAACAAATTGTCTTCATAGTAAACATGATTCTACAACATCCTTCAATGAAGAGTTACATGGTTCCCATTCTTTTCTGTATCACGGTCCAACTGGCAGATATTATGTAACTCTCTCATTTTACTTGAACTACTCATTCTGTTGATATACCAAAGAAAACAAACTCACAATAGTTTCGTCACAAGCTCCGTTCCATGATGGTCATTGGTCAAACCATGATGTTGCTCATCGTAGACCGAATCTGTTGATGATATATCAAGTGTGATACATGGTTGAATATAGAACAAGAATGGTTTCAAAGTTTCTTTATAGAAATTTTAGATATAACAGAATAGGATTTGTACCTATGCTGATATATTATTTCAGCCGACTATATCCATAGCCATTTTTATAGATTTTCAGCAGAATAACTCTGAATGATCTCTTTTGTTTTTAGCTTTGTTATATTTTTCTCAACTTCGCTGTATTGATTTTGTTACGATATTGTTTATTGAAATTTATAAAGTTATTTCTGTCAATCTATTAGGTTACCATTACATAAACTTTTCTACATAATTTTCAGTTACCTGATGGGGTACCCAAATCTCTCGATGCCAATTTTTTCAAGAACAACTTTCCCATGGCATATTCGCCATATGTTGAACAAAGAGAGATTACCTGTCGATTCACGCTACCTCCTGGAACATACTGCATAGTGCCTTCCACATTGAATCCCAATGAAGAAGGAGAATTTCTGCTCAGAGTTTTCACCGAAAACGGGAATGTTATGAAGTACGTTGTGATGATAATGATGGTATCAGAAAAGCTCTTGGAAGGTTGACAAAAAAGAAGTACACCCAGTGATTCCTCATTTCCTCAACCTCAAAGACCATATGCTTCAAATCTTTACCCTCATAATGTTGAAGTTTATCCACAAAGTCCAGGTTCGCTATCCAGTACACCCATATCCTAATGATCGTCCTACAAAACGTTCCTCAGAGATGAATGATCATATATGAATTTAAATGGAGTTTGAAAATAATCTCTTTTGAGAATTTCCCCGAATTAATAAAAACGATGAAGCAGTTGAAGACGAGGCAAAGTTTACAGAGTTTTACAGCAATTAAAACACTTAGATTCAACTGACTGAATTGAACACAAAGCAGTGATCATATTTTACATAAATCCTCAAGATATCTCTCGGTAGTGTAGAGGTTAGCACATCCGCCTTCCAAGCGGAAGACCGGGGTTCGGTTCCCCGCCGGGCTACCGTGCTGGGTGATCGCACGTTAAAAGTTAATGCCTCGTTAATCCATTGCTCGCACAAGTTTCGACTTCTGAGGGTTGACGTTAGTCAGCTGGTTAATGGAACGAGCAATTTTAGTTCCAGTATAATCAATTCTGTCTATAATTGATCTCATTCAACCTTCCTCTCAAGTTTTGGGAGATTCAACAGATTACACAACCATCGCAAAAATCATTGAGAAACTAGTTAAGAAACGACTACTTGGATTCATAAATAAGCATAACATCATCAGTGAAAATCAATTCGGCTCCAGAATAATAAAAATACGCACGATGCTATTTTCTAATTTCTGAATAAAGTTCATTCTGAGATAAATGTCGGTGAAAAG
>WOGR01004533.1:0-13668 GCA_015342045.1 Leptinotarsa lineolata | reverse complement strand
TGGTTGATAATGCTGGCGCGCCCTCTCGAATGTATCGGGGCTTCGGTGGATAGGGCCTGACCAGCGCACACTATGGTGGTTTGAATAATAATAATAATAATAATGTTTATTTCAAAATTAAGATGAAACACTTTGATATATGATATAGAGTCATGCATTGAAAATTTTGAAATTTAATCTAGCTGTAGATATGCGATGAACTTTATATATAAATATTGCAGTATCATATGTTAATTTGAAGTTTTTTTTGATGAGAAATAGATAATGAAATATAGGTTTATATACATTAAATTACTAGTAAAACAGTGATATTTGGTTTCATTACAGATACAAATACCCTAGTGAACAATTAAAAACAATAGATGATCGCCAATATCTCAAGTAATTCCATATAACTATACAATTTGTGTTCAATTAGTTTTTAAAAATTTCTTCAAGTGCTGTTTTGAAATCTTCCAAAAATTGATATTTTTTTTTATTTCTTCCAGTAATTCATTGAACTTGTGGA
Source organism: Leptinotarsa lineolata (assembly GCA_015342045.1). NCBI lineage: Eukaryota > Metazoa > Arthropoda > Insecta > Coleoptera > Chrysomelidae > Leptinotarsa > Leptinotarsa lineolata. The sequence continues at coordinate 13,160 of WOGR01004533.1, read as the reverse complement.
AGCCTTTAAAAAATAAGGAGTTCATGGTACTTTCGAGTGCCATTCTGTTTATATGTATATTATTGGAATTTCTTGTATTCTAATTATGAATGTTTTTATTAAATTTGATGTACTCTTTAAAATATTCTGGTGCCATTCCAGTGACAATTTTGTATACTAAAGTCATTGTAAAATAGTAGAGTCTATTTTCAACAGATAACCAATTTAAACAATCAAGCATGATTTTTATGGGAAAACGTCAATATTACTCTCATCCCTCGATTTTGTAGTTTTTGTAGCATATTCAATTTATTGAGGTTAAATAAAAATAATACTGACGCACAGTAATTAAAGTGTAGTTGAATGGTATTGAAGACTGTTACTTTGGACTGCACTGACAAATTTTGTGCTATTCTACTGAAAAAAATGTAGTTTTTTTATATTTTCTTATGCATATATTCAAAGTTATTGTCAAAATTAAAAAAATTATCCAGTTTAAAACCAAGGTATTTGACTGTTGACACAACTTCTATTTTTTCGTTATTGATATTGAGGTTATACCGTTGATATCTATTGAACTGTATTTATATTTCGTGGTGAATATCATTGCTTTTGTTACGTGTAACTTCAATTTGTTACTACTCATTTACCGTTCCTAAAATCCTCTCCATTTTATGAATAGATTTATCTAAATTCATATCGCTACAAATGAGCAACGTATCATCAGCAAATAGGTTTATGAATTCAGATTCAATAAAAAGTTCAATATCATTCAAATATAAAACAAAAGGAAGTGGATGGCTCCCTTGGGAAACAATGTCTTTTTCCTTTCTGTTTTAAAATCTGTTTTTCCGGTAATCAGCTGTCACTCCCCTGCGAACGACAACCCTCAGAAGTAGAAAATTGTGCGAGCTAAGAACCAACGATGTCTTACCTTTTAACGTATGATTCCTAACACGGTTGCAGAATCATATCAGCTTCAATTAGATAAATTCTCTCGAGAAAAATATCTTGTCGAGTTTGAGATCGAACCCATGACCTTCCCATCGTGAGTCGGAACGTGGTAAAAAACATAGAACTTTTCATTTCTCATTTATTATACAGTACATGTTTTTCAGACGAAAGTTCTTTCATGTTGAGTGGTGAAGTGAATAGACATAATTGTCGTTACTGGAGCGATGTGAATCCTCATTTGGTGATGGAAACACATTCACAAACTCCACAAAAATTGAATGTCTGGGCTGGCATTTTTGGACCATTCTTCATTGAATGTAATCTCAATGGAGACGCATACTTGAATACATTACAAGGCTGATTACACACATTTTAGAAAATGATGACAATATATTGTAAAATGGAATAACATTCCAGCAGGATAGTGCACCCCCACATTTTGGTGTTCGGAGAAGACAGTTTTTGGACGAAAGTTTTACAATGCCTGATCCCACACCGATGGACTTCTTTCTGTGGGGATACCTGAAGTCGAAAGTCTATTCTACTAAGCCTACAAATCTAGAAGACCTGCGGCAGAGAATTGTTCGGCAATGCCGATTGCTGACTCCGGACATCCTGAATAATGTACGGAACGCTTTCAAGAGTAGACTGTATTATTGTATGGAAATAGGTGGAGATCATTTTGAACAATTTTTCCGTTAATTTTCTTTCCACTGATATTATTTGTTGTTGATTTCCTTATTAAAATGAACAAGAGCGAATTTTCTGTTTTTTCTTAAATAAAACGTTCAACTTTTAATGCACTGTTTGGAACCTATAGTGTAGTAATGAATCTTACAGAGTTTTATCCCTACACCAAACCGTTATTTTTAACACCCCGACACGTGTTTCGATCATTATTTAATCTTCCTTAAACTGTTCAATCTTCCTCTTGAAGATGATCACTTGGTGATCAAAACACGTGTCGAGGTGTTAAAAATAACGGTTTGGTGTTAGGATAAAACTCCAGTAAGATTCAAAATGTTCAACATTCAATTTTTCAATAACGAATGAACCAATTCCTAAAAAAATCACAAAAGACCTTTCAAATGATGTACCACTCGACCCCCATGCCATTTAAAAAAATAGGGGGGTAGTTACTGACCGCAGGGAGGTGAAATTTCAGGTATAATTTCCATATCAGAATTAGTCCCCCTAGAAATCAAAATTGACGTGTTCTTTGAAATTTTCGATTACAGGTCCGTTTCTGACTTACAGGGTGGATCAAGTTTTCGTTGGAACGGTATATCTGTCAATATTGTCAAAATATTATTTGTTTAAAAAGATTGACCACATCATTTCTCAATATTTTAAAGATTCCCATTTATCTTGTTTGTTGCTGTTGCTACTCGATTCAAAACTTTCATATGCTTAATCCCTCCTCATAGTCAAACCATGGCAACATTGATTGGCACTTACATATTTCAATAAAGGCATTTCTATCAATTACAGTTTCACATGTCACCAGAATTTCATTATAAATTGTGTTAAAGTCAACAGAAGTTGTGCATCGTTAGATTAATTTTAATAGTCTAAATTTTCCTCATTAATTTTTCTAAATTTTTTGACGTTCTCATAAATCTTGATTCCACTGCAGGAATTGACTGAAATAACCGAATGATCCGTTATTTTTGGATAGTCACGGTAGTGTAGAGGTTAGCACATCCGCCTTTCAAGCGGAAGACCAGGGTTCGATTCCCCGCCGGGCCACCGTGGTGGGTAATCGCACGTTAAAAGGTAAGACCTCGTTAATCCATTGCTCGCACAAGTTTCGGCTTCTGAGGGTTGACGTTCGTCAGCTGGTTAACGAAACAAACAATTTTAGAACAATTTTTTTAGTCATATACTTCAGCTAGTACATTATTTTCCTTGATATTGGATATCACATAATCAATTAATGATTTACTTCTATCTGTAATACGTGTAGGCTTTGTGACACTTTGTATAAGAAGAACAAATATTTTCAATTTTCTTGGCATAAAAATACTCGGTCAACCAATCAATATTAAAATCGCCAACTAATACACAACGGTATTTAGTACTAAATAATATATCAAGCATTTCTTCAAGATCTTTAATGAATATGGCCTCGGAACTTGATGGTGAACGGTACAAATATCCAATCAGATATATTGCAGATATAAGATTGATTTTTAATATTTTACACCAATAATTATCTAAGTTAAATGTGTTTAAGTATAACTGTATTTCACATAAATTGTAACACATCCTGTATGTCTACTTGTTGCGTTGCATCGAACATAATTATATAAAATTTTCAATTTTTATTTCACTTTAATATCGTCTGATTGTCTTATTTCACTGAGTAGTATAAATTTTGGTTTATAGCAACTTACACTTTCTTGGATTTCATCTCTATTTTTAATCATAATTTGAGAGTTTAGGTAAATTATGTCTGAATTCAAAGGTATATTAGGTTTATCGACTAGTTTTTTTTGAGATTGTTTATCCGACTAAAGTTGGTTTATTATTTACGAATTTAATTGTTTTAGTATTATTGCCATTTTCAATTAATTAATGTAGCTCAGCTTTGATAAATTTAAAGTAATCTTGTTGTGCTTTCGTCTGGTCATTGCTAATTCTAATACTTGGTACGTTTATTTGTATTTTATTTTTTAATATATATTTTGCATCATCAGCTGATTTTAAAACAACGTTAATGGGTCTACTCTTATTTGGGACATATTTTCCTAATCTGAATACTTTTAAATGATTATATATTTGTATATCAAATACACGATGAACATTTTTCACCAGCAATACCGTCTTTTCGGATGATATTTGTATCACCGGGAGCTGAAAACTCCACGACAAATATAGTCTGATGGTCGAGAAGAACTACATCAGGTTTATTACCTGTATTAGCCTGAGGGTGGGGAATGAATAGTTTCAATGAATTCAATATCGCCCAGAGCGTAGATCAACACCGGTGTCTCATAAGTGCCGTAGATGGTAATAAAGCACTATTTCGCGTTATGTCGATGGATATAGGCTGAGACCGCATATTCTGGACATGCTGACAGCAGGTGCATTAGGGTTGGAGGAGCCTCGCTGCAGGCCCTGCATCTTGTGTAAGGAACCTCTATACCCATCTCATTGTCGCGCACCTTGCAGAAAAGAGGATCCGAACTCCTTATGACTATACAGGCTCCATTCAATAGTGCCATTCTGTCATGTAGACACTCCATACTCAAAAGTCCACGGCCTCCCTATTTTCGAGAGAAGTACAACAGTGAAATGGACACGCTATGGATATGCATCATTTTTCGGGTCTTTACGTCGAGTTGTTCGTCCTCTCTAGTCCACTTCACTAATCCAAACGAGCAGAGTAAGATTGGAATGGCGAGCATATTCATAGCAGCAACTTCAACTACTTCATTGGAAACATATAATTTGGAAATGCATATGAAATCTCCTATACGTATATCTCAATTTACTGAATCCACCATAGATTATATTTTTGTACAAACTTAGACTCCAAGCTAGTTTCTTGTGATGTTCTTTCTTCTGGATAGTCAGAACAATTGATAGAAATATTCTACTCGAAAATTAAAGTATTATGGGATATCAGGGATTGTTTTTGATTGGATTCAAAGTTACTTATTACACAGAAGACAAAAAACTAAATTTGGAAAAGAATTGTCAGATGAACTTGAGAGTCGCATACCCCAGGATAGTGTGTTAAATTCATTGCTTTTTATTATTTATCTATATGATATTAACCACATATCTAGACCACACTGGTCATGGCAGAACTACAAAATATATGCATAAAAAAGTTATCATTTTCATTGCCTTTTTTCAAAAGATATGTTGATAATATTGTTACTTACATTCCAAAAAAGCAAACTAAAATATTAGATACTTTTCATAGTTTTCATCCAAAACTGAAATGGAAGAAAATAATTCGTTAGCATTTCTGGATACTAAAATAATTAAAGATGCAAACCAAATTTTAGAGGTAGAGTGGTATCATAAACCAACTTTTTCTGAGCGATTTTTGAATTATTTTTCAAAACATAACTTTCACAGTGGAATTAACATTATGAGGAATTTGAAATCAAGAGCAATTGCCATTTCCAATTCTGATTTCCATGACAAAAATCCCCAATTAATTGAGAATTACCTAATGAAAAATAATTTTCCTAAAGCCCTCATTAGAAAAATGATGAAAGAAATATGTTCCCCTTCCCAAAATACGGGGGTGAAACCCAAATATCACAAAATTTCATTTGTAGAAAATGTATCTGATAAACTTGGAATGATACTCAGTACCGATCAAATTGAAGTGGCCTTTTCAAATGAAAACACAGTTGGAAAGCATTTCTTTTCGAAACAAAAAACAACAACACCACAAGAGATACAATCTAATGTAGTGTACAAATTGAACTGTGGAAGCTGTCACAAATGCTATGTTGGCCAAACTGGACGGTATCTTAAAACACGAGTTTCAGAACACATAAGAGACTTCAAGAAACTAAATATAAAAAACCCCACAGCCCTGGTTGAACATGAAAAGGAATATGGACACATTTTTGATTTTGATCATCCAGCTATTATTGATGTTCAACCATATTTATCCAAAAGACTCTTGAGCGAAATGATATATACCCTCAAATGCGACAGTGTCAACACCTGAAGAGATGTTGATGGCCTTAATACTGCATATTTCAATTTGATAAGTAAAATACCAAAATAATTTATCCCTTTTTTCACTCTTTTTCTTTGTCAGTGATCAAAAAACAGGCAACACCTTATCAGAATCACAGATAAAGCCATTCGTTTGTTTCATGTCCCTTTGTGTTGGTGTTGTCTCGAATTTGTTGCAATGTTTTTATTTTTTTCGAATGTATCTAATATGTCTAAGGCTTTTTAAAATAGTTATATCACCACGGAGAAATAACTTTTCGGTGAGTAATTTAATTAACAACCCATTATTTCTTATAAAATTGAAACGATACTAATAGTTTTGTGGGAGGTATGTTTATATAACTACATTGTTATAGAGCCCTAAAGAAGAATTTAATTAAATTGGAAACGTTCGCAAGAAAAAAATTGTTTCTTTAAGAAAAAATTGATTCTGTTACCCAACCAACCTTTCTTCAGGAAAATTTTTGGATCATTAAATTAGTTACCTTTTTTTGTTTTGTTACGTAAATGGGTGTGATTTCAAATATGCTTATTGTTTAAACAACTTTTCTAAATAAACTTTTATGATGTCGAAAATAAGGGTTTTTTACTCTTGATCAAAATTATATTTTTTTCCCGCAATGCACCACCAGTATGCTTGCATCTACGAGCTGCACCTCTTAACCGTAATCGTCCTCTTTTGATAGATAGATCTTTGGTAAATCAAAAATTGAAAATATTGCATCAAATATGTTCACCTAAGATTACATATCATTACAACAATCTAAAAACAATATCCCGATAAACAACATAACAATAAAAATTCACTGATCAATTGTGAAACACTTGAGATGGAACTTTGCACTTTTGTCACTGGATAGCACAAATGATAATAATAATAATAATAGAGCTTACTTGTCAAAATTTTACATGAAACTATACAATGTATTAGAAAGACAAATAAACAAATACAACCCTACAAAGTAAATAACTTGTGGTAAGGGTAATTCAATATTTCCAAATAATTAATAGTTGTTTGCATATTGAAATATGTTTCAAACTGCATTACATCATTAAAAAACTGTCTGGGTGTTCTTCTTAACAATCTTCTTGAATAAAAAAAATGATCTTATCAGTTTACTATTGCTCGGAATGTTGTCATATATGTGAAGAAGTGAACATTCCTAATTTTTTTTTTGCCCCATTGATTTATAACACTTTGATTTTTGTGTTTTTGTTTTATTTCTTGTGTTGTATATATGGCTATGGAATCGAATGTAATTTTTATTTTTAAATATAATTTATATTATTTTATGTTACGAATAGCTTTATTGAACAGGAAAATGAAATAGAAGTTACAATAAAACAGAATAAAGAAACAAAAAACCACAAAAACCAACAAAAAATCAAATTCGGTAAAAACTTGACAAAGAAATTCCGTAGAATCCCAGACGCTGAGCAAACTCATCCCCCTAGGGGGGCGTTGTTATTTGGGTCGGATCGTATCGCTGCGCCTGTACAAATAAGGAACTCGCGTTTCCTGACGCTTCAGCACGTGATTTCCTCTTGACCGAGGAATTTATAAGAATATTATAGAAAAACAATTGATAGATATCCATTTTCTTACATTCGGTATATAACAAGTCAGAGGATAAAATGAAAGGGTATATTTTCAGGAGAGATTAATTTTTGGAGAGAAAGGTTTTGGCTGTCTACTTCTTCATCTTGATACAAAAAAATGTGAGAATCTTCCAAAGAAAGGAATTAATCAACCAATTTCAAAAAAAAAATTAACTCCATACAAAGATGTGTAGATCATGAAAAGAAGTAACTTTCAGACACAAACTGAAAAAAAAAACTTCTCGAAACAACTATTTTCATATAAACATTAAATTACACGAAAGAAAAATACTTTCAAAACAAATACTATTATATGAAAGCTGAATTATACGAAAAACACTTTTCTCTATTTCGTTTGTATTCCTAATATTCGTATAGAATTGAATCAGATATCATTCACAGGATTCCTACACAATATAGTTATTGAAAGATGTGAAATTTCACTTACATGGAACACTGTCATCCTCACTACTAGACATCCGATGTTTCGCCGTAAGACACTTGCTCTTCAGTAGCAAATACGGACATTATAAGAAAAAACACTCAATTCGCATTTGTGTCTCAAAGTTACTTCTTTGCATGATCTACACATCTATATATAGAGTTAATTTTTTGAAATTGATTGCTTCCTTCCTTTCTTTGAAAGATTCCTACATTTTTGTATCAAGATAAAGAATTGGAAAGCCAAAACCTTTCTCTCCCAAAAGTCAGAGGAGTATAAATAATCTTTATTTAATATCATTTGAAGATATATGATGGAATTGGCCGATACTTGATGAAAATCCATAACTAACGTATTGAAAAACACTTGATTGTGAGATTTTCACTAAACAGTTTTACAAAAACGCAACACGTGTTTTGCCATACAATGGCTTCTTCTGGCGAGTCTTCACGCCAGAAGTAATGAACACCATCTCCAGATAGTGTTTATTAATATATAGTTTCAAACATTTGAATTTTAATGATATTCGATGTTTTTTCAAGGTATAGTTGATGTGGTCATTTCATTTGAAATGTTTATAAATCATTATTCCCACACAGAGTTCAAATGAAGTAGTCTAGTTGTAGAACTTCAGACATCACCAGAAGATGGCAGATGAGACTTTGCCGAAACGATGTGAAAATAATCATTATGAGGATAAAACACAGAACACGGAGTGAAACCCGGACGGCACTAATCACACCTGACTTCAAATATCGTAGACTAATGCCTTTCAACCATTTATCACTGTGTTGTAAGGTATCACTGACCGCACCTGACTTCATTTATCATGAACCCTAATGCTCGTTGTCATAGACACCTAACACAGGTTTGCGGATGAGCCACCTAGTTGGCCTGATTTAATTCAGTGACTCAAGAGTGGCGGTTCCCATACTTTCTGATCGTTCTAATACCTTCTTTACAGTGCGGGAGCGATTACACCATCATAATTACAAACGTGAATTCCTTCATTATTGCTTTGTGTGTCGAACGATGAAAACATATCTACCAACAGTTCACATCTATTTTCAATATCCCTCATCAGCATAGAGACTAAGGTCAAAGACTACCACACCAACGACCTGCGTTCGATTCTCCAACGAAAAACTTTTTTATGGCGTCATGGCTGCAAAATGTGTTGAGCGGTGGGCGCACCACGCGGCTGCAAGACAAGCGGACCATGTGACTGGGCTTGGCTGACCACATGACAAATTGCTACACTCTCATTGGCTGTTTCCCTGTCTCGTTGACTGACAAACGGTGACAAGTTGAGAAAGCGGGCCATGTGACTGAGTGCGGGAAAAGTGTTAAGTTGAAGAAAACACACCACGTGACTGCTGTGATTGACTGAATGGTCTATCTCGATGTCTAGCGAGCTGTGACACTCAGCCATGTGACTGAATACTCTGCTTGAAATGTCTAGTGTGTCTGCCTACGGTGGGGCCTTACCTGGTGAAAGACCTCGAACACTCCTGTCTATCCCGCCACATTCTGGCGGAGATCGATTTCCTTGCATGCTGGCCTCTATCCACTCTCTCTGCGGCTGAACCACTTGGATGGGCCTCATCGGTTCCGGACCAACAGTCACAGCAGTCTATTCCTAACTCTAACAACGTCCGCGTATAAACGATGTGGCACCCTACAATATGGGAGATTACCGTACTTCTCCTAATCATTAGATCTTGTCTATCTAATACCACTGGAATTCGGTCAATGTCAAGCACCAAAAGTTTTAATACTACCCGTAGTACACTCAGGATTAGTCACAGCTTAACGCGTCTAACAAAGCTTCCATTGTGCCGTTTTAATTATATGGACACTAAGTATTGAATTCACGCATTTTTTTTACTGACACTGTTCTCGTTAACAGCTCACTCACTCGAATCGTTAGTTAATACTGAGTTCGCACCCTGTCTCGTTATTAAATATGGATAAAAATCCATTTATCTTATGTGATTACTAGTCGCTGGTCACAAGCTATCAGGGGATTTATAGTATACATATTTTCGTTATTCCTTTCAGGGTCGAGACTATCATCGTCAGCATATCTGTTTTTTCGATGCTGGTGCATTACGAACATCGTCAATGTGTCCCAGACAGCAAAGAATAGATATATTGAGCATTCCTATAAACGATGCAATGCCATCATGTTTACAAAAGTCTCTATTAGAATATCAATAGTCTTACAACAGAAATATAGCCCTAGCGCTCTACTTGTCCAATCTCCTATGATGGTAAACCACCCATAGAGTATTCGCTGTTGATTTTGCTATTTTTTCCATTTCCACCTCAGAGAATATGTTCATCGCGTTTAGACCTTAGTTGGACACAGGTCTTCCAGCTATCTTATTGATTGGTATATTATTTATGGCTTGTCTCTCTGCCGTGAACACAAAATAGCCTTGAGCTTGTCTCATTTCCGTGTTTGTGTACATTCCACTTCGGGCAAAGTTTCGTATTTTCTGGAATATGTTCATCGCGTTTATACCTTAGCCGGACACAGGTCTTCCAGCTATCTCATTTATTAGTATATTATTTATGGCTTGTCTCTCTGCCGTGAACATTAAATAGCCTTGAGCTTGTCTCATTTCCGTGTTTGTGTGAATTCCACTTCAGGCAAAGTTTCGTATTTTCTGGAATTTCACTTCATCGTGGCTAGTTAATCGTACTTCTTCCGGAGTAACGGCTGTACTAGGGTATGGATTGAACGCTACCCATTTTCCGTCTAAATGAAACACTGGGGTCACGACAGGTGAACAATCTACCTGCTGAGCAAACTTCTGTAATACTCTTGATATAGGGGCCATAAATAAACTTGGTTATTATACAATACAGGCAATTCCTGATAACATAACTTATCACGCCTAATTTCTATTGTGACAAGTAAACAACGCATCAAATATATTATTTCTCCTGCTACTTTAGCTATATAACCTGGTTGAGTTCTCAAAATTAGGGCGGCCTCATCTTTTGACTGACGGGCGATGGCTAAACGATTAATAAGTACTTCCCGTCGAAGTAAACACCTTCTGTTCACTGCCTCTGCCAACATATAATTAAAACTGCGTTTGAAAGACTGTTCTATATACAAAAATTTTGAATGTACATAAGTAATCAAATCTGAATTGGGGTTTCAATTCGCAATTTCCAAATCTACATGTGAGTACGATACGTTTCCTCTCAATTCTATTACTCGGTGATCCAAGTTATTGTGTTAGTATCGATATTGATAATTCAGATAACATTTGTTATTTCAGGTACCTATTGCAGGTACCTACCTGTATCATTGTTAATTAAAGGACTTGTTTTGACAAAATGTTCAGGTTACTTGAAAATAGTTTAACAAACCGAAACCGGTCGTAACAAATAAAAAACTTAGTAGAAATCAGACGAAAGTTATTTTCCTTGCCCTATATTCAATATGAATTTCTACAAAATAAATAGGTTATCAATCGAATAAGTTTTTCTATCTCAAGGAAAGCAGCTATCGTTCACCCATACATCGTTGATATCCCCTGTATATCAAATATGATGATATCTGCTTCCTAATGAATGTTTATGACGGCTACTCATGTTATCTGATTTTTTTAAATTTTAATGCAACTTAGTTTCATTTTTCAATTTTTTATTCTTTTTTTTTTGTTTTATTCTATGCAATCACTATAGGAAGATAAGAAACTAATTGGCGTACCAAAATCTGTTCAACCTTCAGTAATCAACTTACCTAAAGCCATAGCTAGAAAATCCGATCGCTTGTTGATAGCTTCAGTTTCGCGTTGTTCCTGTTCAACAAGTTTCATTTCATTACGAACTTCCTCCTCCGATTTAAACGCATTGTAAGCTCCTGGCAATGGATACTGTACCAAACTGGGTATTGATTTTTTAGTGGCATCATTTTCTTCTTCACTTTGACCCTCATAATCTAATGCATTGTAATCAACCCCTCTCTCTTTAGGGCACTTCATTTGTGGAGTGAATGACTTATTACTAGAAATGTCCGGAGTTCCACTTCTTTCTTGAGATAGTTTTCGGTTACCCTTGGTAGCCTTCTTGTGTTCAAGACGTTTACGCTCGGCATCTAATTTTTCGAACTCGGAAAGTTTAATCACTCTTGACTCTTCTTTACGCCAATGAATCGGAGTTATACTTCTTGATCGACTTCTGGATGGAGTCCTGAACCTCTGAAAGATTTAAATTCAGTAATGTGAAAATGCAAGCGAAAATATACAACCTAATTTTATTAATCAAATTAATATATTTCAAAAGTATTTTCAATTTATTATTACATATATTACATCGTTCCAATGAGTCCCGAGATTAACCCAGAGATGGTGCTAGTAGTACCAAACTGGCCAACTTGCCCTAAAGTGCGAACCTTCACATGAAACGTGTAAAAAGTTCACGTGGATCGGACCACAAACAGCAGAGTTATCGAGGTTAGAGTAAAGTCACTTTGTAATTTGTTTGAAAAATGGAAAAAAACTAGTTTCGCATGTTGATAAAACATTGTTTTTTAACGGGTAAAAACACAGTAGAAGCCCAGCAATAGCTTGAGAAACGTTACCCGGACGTCTTTCCATCCAAATCAACGATTTGTCGTTAGTATGCGGAGTTAAAACGTGGTCGTACGAACACAAACGATGCGAAACGTTGGGGTAGGCCATTGGAAGCCGTTACACCGGAAAATGTGAGTGAAGGGTTGAAAATCATAATAAAAAATCGCAAAGTGAAGGTCCGTAAGATTGCAGAAATGACACAGATATCATCTCGAAGCGTATTTACAATACTTCATGAAAAATTGAGTATGAAAAAGGTTTTTTCCAAGTGGGTGCCGCGATTGCATTCAATGGAACAAAAACACCAACGAATCGACGATTCAGAGATCTGTTTATCGCTATTTACTCGCAAAAAAAGGATTTTTTGCGTCGATACGTAACCAAGGATTAAACATGGATACATCATTTCACTCTGGAGTCGAATCGGCAATCAGTGGCGCATAGCTGGCGAAAGCCGCCCAAAGCGTCCAAAAAACGCAGCAGTCTGCTGGCAAAGTCATGGCATCTCTTTTTTGGGATACACATGACGTGATTTTCAGTGATTACCTGGACAAAGGTAAACCGATCAACAGTGATTATTATATTAACTTGTAAGTACGTTTGAATGAGGTGATCGCAGCAATACGACGGCACATGAAGAAAAATCCTTTCTTACACGAGCAACTGGTGCGAAACCAGACCGGCAGCCCAGGCGCACCTGGGAGGGAGAACACTATTCTCCCTCCGGTGCCGGCCGTGGGTCTTCAGGGCTAACCACCCGCTAGACCAAAAACTCGGTTCCTGGAAATCGAGGAAGGGGCCCCCACAATCGACCCGCTCGGAGGGGTCAGAGGCAAGGTGGTGGGGCCCATAACGATGATTTGCCTACCGATGACAACCCT
>WOGR01004532.1:0-14637 GCA_015342045.1 Leptinotarsa lineolata | reverse complement strand
AATAAATTATAAATAAAAAATGGATAATAATAAATACTTATTCAATATTGATCGATATTAGATAAAATTGTTAATCAATAAAAATTTGTAAGCCGTCAAGGTACGCCTGGCAGATATGAAACATCAATAATAATATTTTCTGATCCCTGGGATGATTGTGGGGTACTGAAATATTCATAAAAATATGTAATTAAAATATACATGAAAAAATATTAATATGGCTTTAATATACTAATAAACTCAAGAATCAGCTAGTTATTGCAATATATTACTAAAGATCCTAAATTATAAATATCAATAGTAAATGTTTCAATATAAATTCCCAGTCAATATTTCTTGATGCTCCTGTTAATAACAAATAGGAAAAACATTCGTGAGCTACTTCTATCAGCTGATTTTAAGTACAATTTTGTCAGTCTTTATGAAATGTATCCTTCTAGCAAGTGTTTTAGTGCATTATTTTTCCATAAGAATGAAATCAAAATTGAATATTAATAATTTTGAAAATAGTACATGCTATGAAAATTCTGTAAATTTTAATCTACCAAGAGAGACAGTCCAAAATATACGTGAGCTCAATGCACAAAAATTGTGGAAAACTTCCAGGGGAAGGAACCTAGCAGTTAATTTGAATGAAGTTGTAAAATTGTGAATGAATTGAGTGCTTTCCATCTCTTTCGTATACTATATTGTGAATTTTGTAAACAAAACGAATTATATCTCATTTTTTCCAAATGTTACATTCACCCGTAACAAAAATATCCATACATTTTCATATCACATAAATAATATCTTGCTTTCACGAGTTTGCAAAAAAGTAACAAAGAGGATCCTCATATTTGTACTTCAAGATTGAAATTGCTTGAAAACATATAACATTATGCAAGATTAATATAATAAAATGTGATGATTACAATGATGAAATGTAGTTAAGTATTTAAAAAATGAAAGCAACAGGTTGTCGGACAATTGACAAGACACTTGAAGTTCGACAGAAAGTGTTTGACAGAATTTCTTGTTCTGACCAATACTATGTTGCCAGTGAGATCTCACAGAACTATAAAATGATAAATTTACAGAGAGTGAAGGTGGAGTGTTCTTTATGCAGATTCTTAAATATTGTCAAATTGGGAATTGATAGTATTAGAGTTTTTGAATATATGACACATTTCTTAAAAAGTTCTTTTTTGAGTATTATTTTCTGAATCTAAAATTTGAACATTATCAAAAGAAAATCCATGATCTAAGTCAATGGAATGCTTGGAAAGAGTGCACCCTTTCCAGCCGGTTTCCTGGCTAAAGAATCGGCAATGCGAGAACCTTTACTCCTATCGTGCCCTTTAACCCAGGCATTGTCTAAGTCTTGGTGGCACTGTAGTACTAGCCCTGAGGTAACACTTTGTCTGTTCAAAACTAATAGGGCTTGTCTATTATCAGTGCAGATTATTATGTTCTTGCCAGAAATTCTTTTCCAAGTTATCTCTTTTGTGGCGATTGAGATACCAGTCAGTTCTGTTTGAACCACACTGGTATTTTTTCCATTCCCCACTTGATCTTAGTGATCTGGAGTGATTCTTTGTCTAATCTTGACGTTTTCATATGCATTTGATTTCATTTAGTTATCGAGACATATCAAAACAGCATTTTGAAATTTTTTCTTTTTATGATGTCAATATTTATGCCAGATTAATTTCAAATTCAATAAAATGATCCCTAGGTCCTCTAGCCGATATTATCCGGATGTTGCTCAAAGCAGTCAGTCAACTTTGAGAAAATCGATGAGGGGTCCACGTACTGCAATGGCCGGAGCCGAAGATGTTACAACGGTAGTATTCAATTTTTGCGAGGAACAGTTTCCTTACAGAACTAAAATTCCTGGCACTCAGGTCACTTTGAGACAATTCAAGGAATATCTTCCGAAAAAAGGAAATTACAGGTATGATTTTTTTTCAAGTTCATAATCTCGATCAGTATTAAAAATGAAACTTGGCTTTGTAGGTACTTTTTCAAGACTGTGTGTGAAGAACTTGGGAATCAAGTTATACAAGAAGAAGTCATCAATGATGCAGAGGTACTTCCTTTATGGGAAGGAAAAATAATGGCCCAGGTGAAGCCAATCGACTGAGTTATTACGTTTTTTTTAACGTAATTCGGAAATCTTATACGAATCTTTTTTTGAAACCTCTTATTTAAGTATGTACATTTTTAATTTTATGCAAAATAATTTATTTTTCTTTGTTGTTGAATGTTTTGTGTGTTTACTGGCGAGGAAAAAATCAGGAGTTTCGAACAGTTAGGCACAAAAAATGCAACAAGGTGGTAAATAAAAGTTTGATTGTTCATAGAGCACGACTGATAGTTTGTCTTGTTCGTTATTTGATGTATTTTTCGAGGAAATAACTAATTTTGAGATGCATTCATCCTGCCATTACGAACTATTTCGGTTATTTTATTGTTAGTCTACCAGTAAAAAGGTCTATTTAGCCACTAATGCCTAACATTGAACATTTTCAAATTTGAACTAATAGGTATACCTAAGAAATTTATTCAGGTGTTTTCAGGAGGAAAGGCTACTTTACGTTTTTGTTTCGTATTTGGAAACAGAATAATTATTAAGGAATATCAGATATATTTTTGTGCAGGGGGAAGAAAATATTTTTTGGAAAGTAACTACCTGTTGAATCCTACAATTCATAAAGACATTCAAAAAAAATGTGTCAAAAAATAAATACTTCTCCACCAAATGTATCCAAACATCTCCTCAGGTAGAAAAATGTTTCCATAAAAGGAAAACTGAAGAATGAATTTTATATTGATTGTAAAACTTTAATAAGATGAATGAAAACACTTTTTTGGCTAATTTCCAATACGTTTATTTATTGTTTACGGCCGGTTTCGGGGTTTAGCCCATTATCAATTTAGTTTGATTGTAAAACTGTGGGAAACATTGAAAAACAATAATTTAAGTTTTGGTTTCTTTCCGGGTTTTGTCGTGGTCTTTGATTATAACTAAAACATTGACGCCAGCCCTGAAAGCCTACATTCCTATATAAGAATTGAAATTTGGAACATGAAAAAATATAATACAAACCAAAATGATGATAATTCAAAAAGTTGCATATATTATTCAAAAATTCATTTTGAAAATGGAAAAAGTCAAAAACAATTATTGAAACGGAATTTAACTTGATTTTTCTTTCAGTTTCACATGAGTATATTCATTTATTTATTGTTCTGTAAATTCTCGTCTTCATTACTTTTATTTCCGCCATTTTCAACAACTGTATTTTATATTTAGAACATATTCTTATTTTTTTATATTATTTTGAACAATTTCACAGTACTACAGTAATAGACGGACACTTATACTGATAATCTTTTCAAACTGGTTTTGAATGAATTTGATGTTTTTTCAGTAAATTCTAAAATTCTAGTGCAATATTCATTACCTAATCTAACAAAACGTGACAAAGTACTATGATAACCATAATTTGTGCGATGGTAGGGAACTTGGAATAATTCAGAGTTTCGAGTAGGTCTGCTTGGAACTTTAAAATAAATCGAATGGAGCAATCTATCTCCCCTGATAATATCTTATGGGGAGTAATCAAGTCAGATCTTATTCTACTACTTTTCAAGCTGGTCATATTCAAATTTTGCTTAACTTGTGTATAATCGTATTCACCATATCGCAGATTAATTGTAAATGCTATATACCTCAGAAATTTTCTATGCATTCTTTCTGGTGAGGTGTATTGATAGATATAACGTTCTAAAAGCCATGACAGATAGGTATTTAGTATTTCTAGAAATGAAACCCAATAACTGAAAATATTTACTGAGTACGGAGGCGATGTGTAGAATTTAATTGATGGTCAAATATTACTGAATCACGAATTTTTAAAACCTGTTCAAAGGCTGTTTTCAGTTTGATAATCGAATTGAATAGTATTATTGGACCTAGAAAATGAAATACGATAGCACTTGTCAACATTGAGTGACATTCCATTATTTTGTGACATTATTATTTTCATGAAGGTTTTCACAGTCTATGTCGGAGTTGATTGACGTATAAATTTTGAGGTCATCAGCTAAGAGAAGGTATTTACAGTGGTGAAAGTTGAGCTATATCATTGATAAAAATAATAAAGAGAAGTGAACCCAGACGTGATCCCTGCGGGACACCAAATGTAATATGAGTATCACTGGAAATGTGGTTTTGAATTTTTACCAACTGTTTTTTATCCTATAAATAACTATTTAACCAACATGTTAACCATGTTGGAAAGCCTGTTTCTTGAAGTTTATTAACCAGCAAACCGTGGTTTAACCCTATCAAAGGCCTTACTGAAATCAGTGTAAATTGTATCAATTTGAAGACCTTTTTCTAGGGCCATGACAATATCTTGATATCTTTTTCTTAATTATGAGTACTTTCAGCTCTTTGGTGTACCATTTTGGATAAGTTGTTAGTTTACTTTTCTTTCTAGAAATGGAGTTTGCAAGAGTTCTCAATAATTTGATAAAATTTCTCTACCATATGAATATGGTATTGGTGCAAAATAATTATTTAAACCTACATAGTCTGCATTCTTAAAATCATAGTAAAACTCTTCAAATAGAAGTGGTTCAAATTCAACTGATGGTTCCAATTCGGTAGTAATGACTTTATGGTGAAAATTATTAGTTAATAGTAGGTCAGTGGCCTCCTGAACCTGAAAAAAACATTTTGTGAAAATGCTAGATCTAGGTATACACCACCTCGAGACTTGTTACTTCAAACAATAGAAGTTTATTACTTACGGTACAACAAAAAGCATTTATTCCCATAGCAATATACAAAATGATTTCTACGTTATTACTCGTTATCATTGTGAGATCATTAACATAAATAATTTTGTCTCCAAGCTGAAGAAATTCTAAAACTCGAGAGAGTGTTTGGGTAACATTATTCTCTTGAAATTTTAGACTGCAAATTTTTCACTGTTGTGGTGTTGAAGGGAAAAAGAGTTATTCTTTGAAAGACATTTTTTGTGGAGGACTCAATACTTTCTACTGTTTTTTCGATTTATCTTTATATATATAGATGATAATTTGGCGAGTGAATTTGATATTATCAAAAGCGGGGAGAATTCGTGGACGAAGCACTTAAAAAATAATAAGCAAACCGCAGACACGTGCTTCTTGCTCATTATCTGTCGTCAGTACGGGATAGCCAAGTGCAAGGTTAGGCAACACTTGGTTGCAGAAACAACACATATGCACGGAGTCATCAACAGAAGCCAGCCGCACTTTGTTGTTTCGGACAGGTCATCTCGGGTTTGGACATTTCACATTATATACACATACATATATATGCCAACACCTTGCAAATACTCTACAACCACTAGCAGAACACTTCTCACCATACGCCGAAATTCCTATCACGTTATTGAAATCGTTTAATATCGAACAAACTGACATCCTTGTTAGCTCTGACGTAGTATCCCTTTTCAAGAATATCCCACTATCCGAAACCTTATCCGTCCTCAAACACCAAATTCTCAAAGACACTCAAACTCGTCAGCCACTGCATGTCCGGCACCTATTTTTTTTTCCAGTACAAATTTTACGAATGAGTGAAAGGCGTCCCCATGGGTTCCCTACTCTCTGCAATCATTGCAAGCCTTTACACAGAAGACTTTGAAACCAGAGCCTTTGACACGTCTGACCTCAAACCTAAGTATTGGCTTGAATATGTGGATGATATCTTTGTTATATGACCCTTCTGAACTTCATACTAATGTCTATCGCCTCATTAGCTCAAGTCACACTGCACTGTCCGAGCTAAACTGACTCCTACGTCATAATAATGGTCATATAACCCGATGGAACTCTCGTAAAGATACGGTGATCTAGAAGTTTCGAGACACTAGTGGGGGTGAGCGTAAGTCGCAGTCGATCGAAAAATATTAACGTTGGTTGGCGTTATTTTTTTTCAGGAGATAATTTACAACAATACTACAGACTTATTTTTTCTGGGCACAATTTTCAATAGAGATATTGGTTCAAAACAAACTTTGTGTGTGGCAAATGTGTACATTTCCACAATTTAATACTAACACTTTCCTTACTAGGGCCTAAAGGGCTTTGAATTTTTTGAAATTGTTCAAACTGAAAAAATCAAAACTAGATTTTGGTTTCATTCGTTTACACAAATTAAAATTGTCCGATCTTCATAATGACTGGTTTAAATATATTGTTCAGTGAGCGAAAGTCATAAGTATGTCTCGAAAATGCAGAGCTTTCTCAAAAATCCAAAAATATCAAAAGAATGGAAAATTAAACTCGGATTACGTATACTGTTGGGGAAATTTGTTTTTTAGTGAACCTATTGAATTAAATAATTTTTCACGTAAATACATGAAACATTTCCATTTAAGTTTTAGCAAAAATCTAACCTATTTCATTATTTTTCCTGGGCTTTGTGGCATTTTTTTCTGGAATCATTAGTAGGAAGGTTTCAATTGTATGTTGAACAAAATATATTTACTCAACATAAACCATAGATCAGTTAACTAATTTAGTGATCCAATAATTTTTCTGAAATAAAAATTTGTTGGGTAACATGATCAATTTCTTCTTAGAAATAAAACAATTGGTTTCTTGCCGACGTTTCGAATTTAATTAAATTCTTCTTCGGGGCTTGAAAAGTAGTTTTTCTGTGTTGATATTACTATTATTAAAACCATCAGACATAATGAATACATTTAACAGAAAATAAAAAACATTGCAACAATTTCGAGACAAGACCAACACAAGACGAGTCCTGAGGAAGAATTTAATTAAATTCGAAACGTCGGCAAGAAAACAATTGTTTTTTTTTCTAAGAAGAAATTGATCCTGTTATCCAACAAACTTTTTTTTACATAAACCATGAAGTTTTGAAATTATAATAAAAGCAGTTAGAATCATTTTTAATTCCGTTTGAGTTTTTGAGAAAACACCATGAAGAGACTCATTTCTATTTGAAAACTGTATTAGTTGAAAAAAATATATTTTCCTGCATTGTGGCAAAAATTATTTTTTGTCTCGACCAACTTTTAATTGTATTTGTTGTTGAATGATAACTTAGAAAAAACATGTTGTTCTTTCTACTTCTCCAAGAGTATACATGAAATGGAAAACTTGAAAGAAAAAAAAATGTCGATGAAAACTGTAAGGAAAATGTATAAATTATCTGGAATTCAAGTAATACTTCATTGTGCAGTTCTCACTAAAGAGTTTACAAAACCGCAACACTGTTTTAATATAGAATAGGTCCTTAAATAAATATATTTGTTGTGATTTATAAAGAAGGTCCAAAGATAGCTCAGAACTTACTATGAACTGAAAGGGACAGGAGTTTTGTTCTGGTATTTGAGAAATGTACAGCAATGGGAATAAACTAAAAGTTTTACGAAGATATGCTTGGCATCTGTCATTTTTTTATTACATCATATTTATATAGTTTATTGTCATGAAGACAATTTACATCTTACAGACCAATGGTGTCGTCATGAAATATATTTTACTGAAAGATTTACATTGGGAAATGATTAAAATTTTATGTGTTATTGATGAAGATTCTTGCAAGGTGAGCAGCTCATGTATCGAAATAGGTAAGTGATTTTATTCATTCGATAGAGTTTAGTACTCTATACTTGAAATACATGTTGGTATCTTTAAAGAACTAGTGTCACTGTGATGTGTAATCTCAAAATTTGTACAAGTCCCCTACCTGGTATATTAAGGGCTATAAGTGAGTTTTAATAATACTGGAGTGTCATTTCATTGGAATGGACACTGGTTAGAAAATATGCCAGAAAGTTATTTTGTTGAAAATGCATACGTTGTATTCTGTATGTAGATAAATCAGTACTAGTGTGTGTGATATCAGAAAAAAGACGAACAAGGATAATTTCATGGGATTTCAAATATTAACTGATAAAGATGGTTCATGATAAATTCTGTACCGACCACGAAAAATATTTTTTATGGGAGAGCTGTTGTAAAAAGCTGTTTACTACTGAGTTATAACTATTAGTGTTGGAAATTTACACATATTTCGATAAAAGAAAAGTATCAATATCATGTTTGTGGTACACTCAGATGTTCCTGTTAATTGATTGCCTTTTTTATGAATATACATCAGATCTTGACTACAAAAATCTCATTGTTTCAATGGCAAGACAGCTGTCAAAATTTGACCTTCAATATTGTTTTCCATCCTGAAATAGTTTATACAAATTAATCACATTTTGACAGCTTTACCGATGGCGAGGATCTGAAAGGAGGAGTTGTGTTATTCAAATAAAATATTGAATTTTCAAAAAAAAATAATTGAATATTAAATCGTAGCCTTTCCTTGTAGGAAACAAACTGAAGTGTTTACTTAAACATAAAACATACTGCTAGTTTTGGTTTTGTAAAAAGTAGTGTTAAAATGTTTAAATATAATTTATTTATTGTTATTTTTAAGAAATAGTAATATTTTTTTAATTGTTACAGATTAAAATCGACGATTTTTGTAATATAGAATTTTGTAATTAGAAGTAGAATATAGGAAGTACTATTAAAAATGCAATAACTTTTGTAAATAAAAATAGTGGGTGCATATATTAAGTGCCTTCAAATGTTCAATTCACTTTTTTACTCTAACTTCCATAGAGATAGTATGTCTGTTATGAATGCTTCCTTTCGGAGAATTTCAGCAATGAAAAAATGTTTTGCCTACAACAAATAAATTTGACATCACTTTCATAAACTGTTTTTCATTTACCTTCAGGAAATCTATTGGACTGACAAGTAAATCCCTTCAGGGACATGAAATAATATGACATCTACCGATGAACATTCAAATAAATTGTGAATATTTTCTGAAATCTCAATTTTCTGGTAGGATCATTTGAATTTCACAATAATGATATATCAAGTTGATTCAAAAGTTTTGTCTGTTTTTATGGCGAAGGTTCTACCGGTGAGAAAGTTATCGAAGTGCTTGAAAAGATGGTGTCGGTTGGCGGGTGGTCTGGAGAGTACGGTTCAGTTTTGGGACGGTGATTTGTGGAACGTGCGGACGGGCGTTGTTGTGGAGCAGAATCGGATCTCTTCTGTTGACTGTTGACGCAATTTCCGCTATATTTCGTCGATTTTCTCACTGCTGTGATGCATGGTTTGGCCGGGTTGCAGAAACTTATAGTGAATCATACCAGCCGCTGACCATACAGTAATCATAGTCTTTTTCTGGTGGATTTTCGTCTTTGGGAAGTGTCTGGATGGCTCATCACTGTCCTGAATATCTCTTGTTGTCGTAGAGAATCCACTTTTCAGCAAATGTGACGATCCGATCCAAAAAAGGTTAATTTTGGTTGCGCGAAAGCAAAGATCAGACCTCGAAACGTGACAGTTTCTGTCGATCGTTCAAATCGTGAGGCACCCACGAACTTTTTGACCTTTCCAATACGTTGTAAACCATCAAAAAAATGCATGGTAGCTGACGCCAAGTCAGCACCGTTTGTGATGAGTCGGTCTCCACTAGGCTCCTCAAACCCTCGTCCTGGTTTACTGTCGGTCGACCACTTTGGGGTGGTTTGGGGCAAACCAATGTCGAACAGTGCGTTCATTAATACTGTAAAATTAATAAATACATGGTTAATTTTTTGGCCGAAAATCGCTTAACGCCATCACATACGCTGAAAAGAAGCAAAAATTGTAAATATGGAAAAAACTAATAGCATCAATGTAGATTACAAAATTCTCTATCGATCACTATATATCAAGATACAGTATAATAAATAATTGAGATATAGAGATACAAAAAACACATGACATTAAAATGGACAAAACTTTTGAAACAACTCAATACTATTTTCACCCTGAAATTTTGCAGGTTTCAAAAATGGAAAAGATTTTTTTTTTCGAAAAGTCGGCCGTTTTGAAATAGCTGGATAAAATAATGTCTCAAAGAATAATTGTAATAGTTTTCATGAATTTTCTTAAATATCTATTTACAAACTTTATTCAATAAATTCAAGATACAATCGAAAAGTGACTGAAAATTTTCAATCTCTATTATACATATCGAGTTTTTTTTCGGATATTAATTCTTTCATGGTTTAATGAGAAGTCGACGTTTCTCCATAATTTCAAATGGCAATGTCAAGATGCGTTACTCCTCCTGCTTCGTGGGGAGTATAACTAGCGTCAACCGCTGTAGTAATGTTATCTGAGATAAATTTATAAATATACCTCAAGTTTCTCTGAAAAAGATGGGTCAAATGAGAAAAAAAATAGTAAGACCAATTCATTGTCAAAAGAAATTATTTTTGTTGATACTTATTCAGAATTTGCTAACACATTCATATGCATATCAACAATGAATGAAGCCTATATCGAGGAAATTATAATCATGACATTTAATATTTACTACTTGTCAAATTTTTAATGACGTCAAAAACAACATTTGTTAATAATGTCCTCTAATGACTAAAAGTATGTTAGTTAAGGTCAGGAATCATAAGAGAAGAAGCGGAAAAGTGACATAACCCATAACCTCAAATATTTTTGGAATATTTCAATTTGAAAAGTAAATTTTTAAAAAATAATGAGGCATCCCAGTTTCATAGCAAGAACGGTTTTTGTTCATAATAATGATGTGGAAAGTGCCTGTAGAATTTTGAACAGAATATTGGGAAGAGAGGATATTTTAGATCAGTTTCGCCGAACGCGGTATTATGAAAAACCTTTCCAGGTAATCACGAATTTTCAGTTTCGTAAATCATGTGCAACTGTTTATCATTTCAGTTCCGAAGACGGATCAATTTTGAAAAATGCAAATCCATTTACAATGAAGATATGGACAGAAAAATTCAGTTTGTCCTCAGAAAAAACAGAACGGATCCATTTCCTGGGTGTTCTTAGTTAAATAGTTGTCTGTAATGATTCATTTTCATCAAAGTGAACTACAATATACGAATATATTCATGAAAATTAACTAATTTCTTTTTCAAGTTATATCAGTGAATCAATAAATCAAATGATAGATTATCACATTGTGTAATGATTTTTCAAATTGTCTTTCCTGCCAACCAGCTGTTTTCCTATGTCTGTCGGAAACTTGTGATGAGGGAATGTGAGATCCATAATTTACAAAAAATGTGATATTTTCTTTAAGTTCCCCACCTGCTAACATTGTTTTTTATAAGAAATTTTTGAAACCCGCCGAAATAACCCTATAAATTTTTGCAAATTTCAATCTGTTCAAGAACTTACACATTCATTCAATTTATTTATATTTTATGATCATATTTTGTCTTCAATAGTCTGTGACAGAGATAAAACCAATTATTTTGACATAACTGGTCAGAACACTCTGATTTTCAGGCAGTGGTCTGTAGCCTGTAACACATTGTTCAGTCTTTCAGGACTGCAGAGATTTCAACTGGTCATGCCCACAGGACCTCAGCCAATGCACTTGCCAGTTCATCTGGCCTCAGTTCTGTAATGGTAATTCATAAAACATGATAATTTATTATAGTAAACATTATTTGTCTGATAAGTTCAATTTTTGTGGTAAAACAATATCTACTAGTTGAAACATATCCATTATCTACAAAAATTGGACTCTTCAAGGTGAATTTCATTCAGGCGTGAATTACACTCCCATTTGTAAAATATATTTTTATTTTGATACAGATGAAATATGTATAAATATAAATTTGATACATTACAAAAAACTGCAAACTCTCATCAAATATAATTTCTGAATGTAGATTAAAAATGTGGGAAAACAGTAAGTACATAATTAAAATATTTATTAAGTCAGATCATCCTAAAAACAACATTGAGTAAGTCAAATAAAATATGTGTATAGTTACGAATACAAATTCACTATAATGAAATACAGGCATATTATGCATTACACTCAATAATATTTGATAGTCAAATAGTAAATTACTGGAAAAATATCAATCAGAATTTTTGATTCGACCCATTAATGTGTTCGTCTGATGGGCGAAAGATGACCTCTCTTCGGATCCTGTATTATAATCAGTTTCCACGTTTCAGGTTTGTATTCCAGAACCAAATATGATCTTACGATTAATTAGTTTTGCATCATTATGGGATAAATGTCACCTGGTCCTAATGACTTATATGATTTGAATGAGTTTACAACCCATTTAATATGTTCCAAATCTACCCCTTTCTTTGCCATCTGCTAATTCTCGATTCTGACTTTTTCTAGGACTAGTAGCAGATTTTCAGATACTGATCCGCAGAACACCACCCAGAGAAACTTTCATAGCCTCTTTTACTGTTTCCCCAATGGTTGATTATAGGTCACATATTGAGACCTGAGGTTCCTTGGAAAGTATTTTGAGTTTAGATATTTGGGGTATATTATTTTAACTACTTTCCCATGTCGTATTTTCCAAACATACGTACTTACGTAGTACAGGGTTAAATTTAACTTTCCAATGTCTCAAGTAAAATTTATTACCTATGTCTCAGATATCTTGAGCTATTTGTCATAATACACTGTAGTAAATGTTCACCTCTTTCAATTGTTATTGGTGCTCTTTTAGGTAAGGGGAGCACCGAGTAATGATTTGTTTTCTTTACAAATAAGCGTTCTCATATTTTTCAATTTCATACTCACCGTTAATTTTTTCTCATATTACATTAAAACTTACCTATTCGAATACTTAGCTCTGCCATTTTCAGTAATTTTAATATTTCATAATTTCATCTTCACATAGATTTCAAATCTGTTAATACCATTTTAAACAATGGAAGTCTACATTCACCAAGAATCATTGTCAGCCGCATTCAAACAAAGTAAGTTTGTCATGAATCACTTTAATAAGATGAATGAAAACACTTTTTTGTCCAATTTCCAATATGTTTATTTACTCTTACGACCGGTTTCGGGGAAGAAAATGGATTTATTGGAAGCTATGGAAATCAATAAAAATCCCGAAATATATACTCCTAAACGAGCAACTCGATTTATGTAGGTCTCCTCTCTTGAATTTATGAATTTAGCAACCCCAGTAATCTCTATAATTTTATAGTTGGTACCCCTATTCAATCACTACCTAGCCTCTCAGACTACCTGTAATCGCATATAATCCGTGTGTACCAAAAAGTTAGTTAGTTTTACTTGATAATGGGCTAAACCCCGAAACCGGCCGTAAGAATAAATATAGTGGAAATTAGACAAAAAAGTGTTTTCATTCATCTTATTAAAGTAATCATGAATTTTCACAAGGCATCAATAACACAGATTTGTCATGAATGTTCAAATGAAATTTAAAAAAAAATACTTTATTGTCCGAAGATTTGCATCTTATTGACAAAGTCCAAGTATGTAATTCCAAGTATCGGCAATACCTTTCCACAAAATAAAAAATACAAAATGTTTTGCAGATATATTATAATTTCAGAAATTCAAATCAAATTATTTAAAAACAATATGACAAACTATGAGAAGGGATTAAAATTTTTATCACAATTAAAATCTTCTTTGAAGGGATTATTATCATCAGAATCGTCATCATCTTCGAAAGGATTCGTTGATCTCTCATACGCATCTTCGAAGGGATTCTTTGGTGTCATGTGTTCCACTTTTTTAATTTCTGGACCTCTTGTTTTGTATTGAGACATATTGGCTTCTAAGGAAGAACTGTACCTATAAGGACAATTGTATTAATCAAAAATCCTAAATATAACTATCCCATTCTTGGCTAATTCATACAGACCATATGAACTAACACCAAAAACTCAATGCTACATGTAATAATGCTATGTATGATTTATTTGGAATTTTTATATTGTGTAATATTTTATTAAAATGACAGTTGAATATAGAATGTATAATTATAGAAAAAGTTGCATAAATATTTGAAGGCGACACATACTTGTGTTCCTGGATTCTCATACGTCCCTCTGATATTGGCATTGCACTGGGTTTCGACTTTATTTCAGTTTGTCTTAATCTAGCTTCAGCCCCAGCACCGTATGTCACCGTTTCAGATTTTTTTGAATTCTGTTTGTTCTTGATTGTTTCTGGTATGTCCAAACTCTTTTGTATAGACTCATCGGTGATGACCTGCAAACCGTAATGATAATTTGTTTATGTAATATAACTGTCAAATCATTGTTTAAGTGAAAACTCCATATCTTGTTGATAAAAATCAAAATAACCTTGTATTTATTGAAAACTCCTCTGCCGAAATATTCAGCTGCCACAGAAAATCCGTCGTGAGCTTTCTCAAGTTGTGAATGGAATGTTTCGTGTAGGTCTTTATTGTACTCTCTAGCTCTAAGAAGTTCTACTAGGTTTTTATTCTCTGGCTGGCACGTCGGACATTCCTTCTCATCATCTGAAAAGCTTTGGAAGCAATGTTGATGGAAGCTGTGCTCGCAGAGAAAGTGAATCTTTGGCAGTTCTAGGGTGTGGTGACATGCTGCACATCTATAACAGGTTTGGCATTAAAAAAAATTCAATACTTGGGTAGAGGTGTGTATACGCATAGTGTGTTCGAATTGGTATCCGTTGTCAGCAATCTGAGAATCTGAAGTCTGGGGGTTCTACCCAGATTGCTGACAATATAC
>WOGR01004531.1:0-14637 GCA_015342045.1 Leptinotarsa lineolata | reverse complement strand
GCTTACAACTTTATTGAGGGTGTTTCGTACGATGGTTATGTTACATATTGTGCACATAGTGTTGGATGAATATTGATAAAATACATTTACATAAAATTAGTAAAGGATGTCTAAATTTATAATAAAATACGTTACAGTTTAAAATTATTCAAATAGAATCGTATCCACATGTGGAAATTTCACAAGACGATTCTATTGGATGGGACTGACAGACAGTTGACATGACATATGCCAGTGGTCGCAGTGCCAATAGTTGTTACCACTTTCATGTGTGTGTTCGTAATTGTCTGAACGGTTTGTACTGGATGGGAACCGACCACTTGCACATAGAGATGTAACTGGAAGTCTTGTGTCTATTGGTACTTTATGGACTTTGATGACTGTTATATTGCAAAAAAAAATTATAGAATTTCTTGGGATTATTTCCACTTATGGTAAGAATGGGATGATAGTATTTTTTTTTTTTTAAAATATATTTAATAATTCAATTTCAATTACATTATTATAATAATTCAAGATTTGATAGGTTTCTTGATGAATTGTTTTATGGATTCTTATCTATGTGTTTTGATAAGGAGAAAAAGAAATGATAGCAATAATAACATCCGAAAAGAATACTATAATTGTAATGAAAATTGAAATGAAGTAATTTATATACAC
Organism: Leptinotarsa lineolata; assembly: GCA_015342045.1. Taxonomy (NCBI): domain Eukaryota; kingdom Metazoa; phylum Arthropoda; class Insecta; order Coleoptera; family Chrysomelidae; genus Leptinotarsa; species Leptinotarsa lineolata. Next base: position 13,977 of record WOGR01004531.1, on the reverse strand, counting down.
AAAACAATTGATGACGCTATAAATGTTTGAATTGGTGTCCTTCCAAAGGTCTCAGGTATTGGTGGCCTCCCTGCCATCTTTATTATTATTATTATCATTATCAGTATGTGAAATATTATCATTGTCTGAAAAGCTGAATAATATCTTTTTTAGTAAAGTTGAAAGATAAGGATATATGACCTGTTTCTTCCTATCCTTCAACTTTACTAAAATAGATATTATTCAGCTTTTCAGACAATGAGAATAATTCACATACTAATAAAAATAACAATAATAATAATTTATCACAATTGAATACTAATAAACAAGTGGACTTGAACCAAAATAATGAAAATAATAATATATTTTACACCTCTCTCCCTTATATTACAGAAATCACGCCCAGATTGGCCAGAATTTTCAAACCGTTCGAGAATATGAAGATTGCAAACAAAACAGTCTCAACTATTGGATCTATTTTTAACAAAGCAAAAAAAAAATTCCAAAACTTCATTATTGAGACTTGATTTACTATATACCCTGCTCCAATTGCATTGGCGAATATATTGGACAAACAACAAGATTGTTGAAAGACAGAATTACGTCTCATAAAAGTGATTGTAGATTAGGACCAGAAAGATGTGCTTTGAGTAATCACGTAAATAAAGAGGGTCATTGTATGAACTTCAATTCTATAAAAATACTAGCAACTGAACACAACACTTACAAAAGAATCTTTTCAGAGATGGCCTTCATTTCACAATCACCTTCATGCTCAAATAAAAAAAGTGATATCAAACATTTAAGTGAAATATATTCCTACCTGTTGCACTTGAATCAAGAAATTTCCAAAATCTTTCTAAATATTTTTCCACAATTTAACGTAGATTCTTTATTTAATTTCAATTTTAGCGAAAAAATTTCATATTGGGAATATTTTCAAATTAATATAATAAGAGACCTATCAATTTCTTTTCCATTGGGAGTTTTATGATTCATCTCAGCTTAGTGTTCTATGATACTGATTTTTGAGTTGCCTAAACTGAATATATAGTGGCACCACTGGAAAATTCGACCTTGATGTATAAAAAACCAAGCGTCCAGAAACTTCAATATTCGAATATTCTCCTTAATTGTTATTGCGTCGTATTGAAATGCAACATTACTGACTTGATTTAAACATTGGCTGAGAGAGTCAAGAGTGTTTTCATAATAATTTGAATAAAATAAATTTTAATCTGTTACAAAGACTGTATTGTCAACTTTATCTAAATGTTTTGTTTGTACATATATTTGATGACTTTCCCACCATTTGCATACAACCTCATGAACAATTTTCCCTGATGATGACAATAAAAAGTGTCAAAATATTGGATTTAATTTTTAAAGAAAGGTTGGTTGGGTAACAGGATCAATTTCTTCTTAGAAAAAAACAATTTTTTTCTTGCCGACGTTTCGAATTCAATTGAATTCTTCCTCAGAGCTCAAAAAGTAGTTTCTCCGTGTTGATATTACTATTTTTAAAACCATCAGACATATTAGACACTGCAACAACTCCGAGACAAGATCAACACAAAACGACATGAAAAAAACAAAGAAGAAATTGATCCTGTTTCCCAACCAACCTTTCTTCTAAAAAATTATTGGATCACTAAATTAGTTAACTGATTGGAATTAATGTCCTAAAAGTATTTGTTTGCAACATTTTCTAGTCTTGTTTGCTCTTTTATGCGGTCAGATCGTCCGAGATACAAGCGTAATCAAAGTACCCACCCAAGTCAATACCTGTCTAAGACGATATAACCGCATAAAAGGGCAAACAAGACGAGAAAATGTTCAGTAGTTCCACGATGATGATAGCACAGTCTGCTATCGAAAACGCTCTCAATTATTTATAATCAATGATTAATTATTGATTATAAATAATCAATATATGCTTACTACTGAATAAAGCTTACTGTAGTTATTATTATTGTTGTTATTATTATCCTTATGTTAGTTATAGATGGTGAAAATCCTGGAAGAGTGAACCCGACTGGGGAGTGAAGTAATTGGCTAAAAGTTCTTATGAGGCTACTATGAATTTAGATACTAATTACGACTGAGATGTTTCCTATCATAATGCTGTACAATAAAAAGGAAACAGGAAATCAGTAAAAATTTTCATTTTTGGATATGTGACATCTAACCGCAGAGGTGATAAATTCCTGATATATGTAACTTCATTGTAATAAGTTATTATTATTTTTAAGTGGTTTGGTGAAATAACTTTACAAATGTAAGGAATATTCAATATTGTTCATCAGAATTACTTTTTTAATACATTTTTATCTACCATTATTTCTGGTAGGAGTACGGAGCCCAACATGTGGTCACTTTTGCCAATAAGTTTAATGTCAAAACATATATTGGCGATAACGAAGAAATGGATGAAAAATATCTGAAACTCACCTTGACTGACAAAATAGTTCCTATAATAGCGAGCCCCTTGGTCGACGTTCTCAATAGGTCTCGGAAACCGCTGGTAGGGACAAGTAGAATGCCTCCAGTGGGTTTCCCCGGGAGAAAACTCCAAAACCGCCACACCGTACGCCAATGGTGGCCTGTGGAGCGGCTTTCTATTGTGCCCGTTCTGCAATCTGGACAAACTCACTATCCTCTCCTCCTCACCGCCAATCTCGTTCCTGAAAAACGGACAACTTTCGACGAGGCCATTACTCTGCCCGTCCCCGCAATCTTCGTCGTTGTCGCCGTCGGGCGTCGACGACCGGATCAACATCGAAGCTGCCGAGGCTCCGGTGGCGGTGTTCCTACGTTTCGCGAGCAGGTTCCTCCTCAGACGCACCGAGTAGTTCAGGTTCGTCATCAGCGACTGGCAGTCGAAGTGAGCGAATGCCCTCCTCCGGGCGATTTCTTCCGTCTCCGCGGAGAGGTACACCGACTGCGTGGAGCTACCTACTGCAGTGTCGTCCATGATCTGCCGATAAGTTTTCGAGTTGCCAGCGGGCGCCTGCGCGTTGTTCCAAAAGTGCTTCTTGAGCTTGTTGCGGTGCTTTGGACTCTGCGGGAGGTTTGACTCGTCGGGATTGCCTTCGAGCTTGCCGCGCAGATACTCTGAGGGGCCCGGCGAGCGCTGATCCGTGCTTACGAGCCCGGCTGGCTTGTAGTCCTGCAACATCTTGAAGAATGCATTCTGCGATGTGCCAAGCGACCTGTAATTGAAGCAAATGGTACGTGATATATCTGAGGAGAGAATGAAAACGCAATTTTATCGACAGTGTATCTTTCTGCGGAATAACAACTGAACATAATTTAAAATAAATGCCTGCATGTGAATGCATCAAAGTTAGTTTATAGAGGATTACAAAATAGGACGACCGAATGGGTACCAGAGGGGAATTTTGTGACGTCATTGGAGGGAACTTGTGCTGGCCATACAAAAGCGTTGGCAGCCGCCACGCCTTCTCTGGGTGGAGCGCATTCGAATCGTCCAATTTTCCATGACTCTGGCGCATAATACAGGATGAATTTGACTGATGGCATGAGTTATGTTGGCTTTGAGGACCGCTGTGGTTTGTGCCTTATTCGCATACACCTGCGACTTAAGAAAACCCCACAAGAAAAGATCTAACGGGGTCAAATCGCACGATCTCGGTGACCAATTCATGGCATCTGCACGTGAGATGATCATGCCCTCAAATCGTTCGTGCAGAATATCCAATGTGGCATGAGCTGTGAGGTACATAGCGCCTTCCTGTGAAATCATGTGAAACCACATGTCGTTGGTGTCCAAATAATCCAATTCAGACCAAAAGAAGTCATCATCGTTGACAGTGACGGCCTGGCCAACGTCGTTCTCAAAGAAATATGGACCGATGACGCCCCCAGCCAAAAATCCATACCAAACTGCGACTTTTTCGGGATGCATTGGACGCTCTTGGATCTCATGTGGATTGGTTTCATCCTACATTCGACAATTTTGTTTGTTCACATACGCATTCATCTAAAAATTGGGCTACTTCAGAGCCCATTTAGCGAACACACGTCGTCTATGGTCGTTTACCTTCAGTTCCTGGGTCAGTTGAATTTTATACGGCTGCAGACCCAAGTCACGATGCAAAATTCGCCAAGTTATGGTATGCGAAAGGTCGAGTTCTTGTGAGCGACTGCCTCAGATTCTCCTGCACACTCTCACAGATCTTGCGTTTCGTCAACGTACTGTTGGTACATAGTGTTGGTCGAACGTTTACTGAACCAGTAGACTCATTGCGAAGAGTCCTCTCGGTAGGACGATTATGGCGATCATAAAATGGGCAAAATGCGCGGTACGTTGTCTGAACAGATCACACATTTTCATAAAACAATTTAATTATTTGGACTCGGTTGATACGTCAAGAATAGTACTTCGACCACGCCACTGAAGATTACTGCCGCAGTTGCAGTCGAAACGTTTGGAGATTGTAACTAAAGAAGACTACGGCAAAACCAGGAAACCAACCAAAACATTTAATAACTAGTTACAAGTAATGGGCCATTTCGGATAGAAATTTCATTTGGAGCACATGCATTTTTCCTCAGTTGACTACCTTGTGTATATGTCATTGGTGCCAGTTGTCTTGTTAATTACACAGGTCTGCAAAAACAACTTTGAAAAAAAAAATTTTTATTTCGTTAAATGATCTTTATGTAGTTTTTGGGTTGATTTCAAAAATGTCATGTGTTTTTATCTATCATGTAAGGTTTGCCTACAAAATAAGGATGAAATAATTGAAAAAGTACCAAAAAACGAAGAATTGTGGATTTATTTTTATTATTTTAACATGAAATAAAAGCAAAAAAACAATGCTACATAGCTAAACTAAGCATAATAGTGATACACAAGTGTTTGTAAATTGATTATAAGTCTTTGTGAAAACGGTTTTTTTTTCCGTCAAAGCTTCTCTTGGTACTTTTTCAGCTGTGTTCCTATGAATTTTCCCTTTTTAACATCCAACAGTAGTCTGCAATCATGTTAACATTCCACCGATCTTGGTATCTGCGTTCCATTTCTTTTATGTCTTGATGGAACCGTTTTCCTTTTTCCTCACTTACAGCCTCTAGATTTTCTGGAAAGTAGTCCAGATGTGAGTGAAGGAAATGGACTTTGACACGCATGTTGCAGCCCCACATTTTGTAGTTTTGTATCAACTCGGCAACCAAAGTTTTGTAGTTTGGGTATTTTTTGTTTCCAAGAAAGCCTGTTATAACAAGTTTACATGAATTCCAGGCATTTTTTCTTTCATTTCCATTTTAGTGACAAAGCTTTCATCTTTTAAAAGTTTTCTTATGTCGGGCCAACGAAGACTCCTTTTTTTAGTTTAGCATCGGATAGACCAGGAAACTTTTCCGAAAGATACTTGAAACAATCTCATTCTTTGTCTAATGCTTTCACAAACTGTTTCATTAGCCCCAATTTGATGTGGAGTGGTGGAAGTAAGGTTTTTTTAGATCCACTAAACTTTGTTTTTCAACATTTTTAACTCCAGGACTAAGACCCTTTCTTTTATGCCACACCTGCTTGACATAGTGTTGTTTCCTATCCCAGTGCTCAGCAGACAGTAGGTTTAGGGAGGAGACAGACAGACTGACACATAAATGCCTTGTTCCAGTAGGAACTGGATTTTCCCAATTTAGATTCGTTTTATTTTTGAAATAAATAGATTATAACCGTATTTTATCTTAGATATGAAGTCACATTGTGCAGTAAATTGTTTATCATAAAAGCTCCATAATTCAGACTCAATTCACCGCTTATATAGGCAATATAATACAGAAACATCAAAACCATACCGTACCTGAAAACCCATTTAATGAGAAAATTTCAGGTGAAATTCGTGATTTATCTATAGGTGATATATTTTTGAAGCATCTCGTCAAAAATAATCAAATACCGACTGCAAAAACACCAGAAAATGGATACATACCATCGTGACTAATACTATTCGATTTCCATTCCTTATTTGGCGTAGCCATTGTTATCGAACGCATTACATTTATATTTACACAAGAACATTGCTTTGTTATAGGGAATTTATTAGATTATTCAAATAAAATACAACACGCTGGACTCTGCACTGTGGGGTGAAATATATTTTCCGTTGGTTTTTCTCCACCACAATTGTTAATATTTCAGGTTGAATCGCCAGGAATGTTGGTGGACACGATTCATTTCACAAAAATTTTTCTATAATGTTTGGTCTCTCAAAGGAAGTATTGCAATCCGTTTTGGAATGAATGTGTCAACAATGTTATTTTGAAAAACCACCTCACAGGCTAATAATACCTAATACATTTACTCTGATTATGTCGTTCTAAACTTGTGGAAATTCTGACTGATTTGCGAATATTAGAAAATATCGTTTTTTTTTCTGACGCATTGTCAGAAAATTTAGAAAATACGCACGGCCTCATTGCCACTTTTCCAGCTGTACAAGATGACGCTTAAAGATTTTTAATTCAATGTTTCGTCTCAGAGACACCATCATTAATATTGATTTTTCATGTTTATGACCGGAAAAAAGAATCAACAGACAAGTTGTAGCCTTTTTGACTACAACTTCATTGATGTATAATAATAATCGTTCAGATAGTGAATTTTGAAACGGCATTCAAATAAGTTCTGAAATGGTCCAAAAGTTTTTTTAACGTCTTTGTACCTACTTTTCACGGATTCCCATTTTCCCATGCTGGCTCTCCTTGTCTTGGACACATTGTATAGGAGTAGTCGCTATAATAACTTTTCATCAAAACGACACTTCACTGATTTTATGACAGTTTTTGGAAATTCGAAATTTTCAAGATCAATTTTGAATATACCTGATTCTGTCTGTATTTACGAAAATGTTGTTGGACTTTTGAAATTGCCTAATACCACCAAAAGATTCCTTACATTTGATACAAACTTGTTCATTCAGGATAAAATAAACAGGTTTTCAACATCTTGTTTCCCAAACCATAGAATTAAAATTACAACTTTAACATTAAAAACTGCATCAAATGAGTACCGATTAAAACAAAAATACGTTTATCATTGAAAAACGTGTTCTTCAAAGTTAGAAATAAGATCTTATAATAATAATAATACGTATCTAATATGTCTGATGGTTTTTAAAATAGTAATATTACGAACACGAAGAAACTACTTTTCCAGCCCTGAAGACAACGTCGGCAAGAAAACAATTGTTTTTCAAGAAAAAATTGATCTTCTCACCCAACCAATCTTTCTTCAGAAAAATTATTGGTTCACTAAACTAATTAACTAATAATGATAGCGTTGATTGACCAACAGTTTTCCATTTACAGAGCAGAGTATACATGTAATTATCTAAATGAACAATTTATTCAGGCCAGTCAAAACTCACCTACACAGTAGGTTTATGGGCTGACACCTATCAGAAAAAACTATTTCCCTGGCTAATACCACAAAGGGCATTGGATTATATCCGACAGGTGTCAATGAAAGATTCTTCACAGAAGTAATTCCTGCATATGCTATTGGCGATACAACTTCCGGAATTGTTTTTAATCATTGGAACACACTTGCTTGTTGGCCACTCGTCAGTGCAAGGTAGTGTCTATCATCAACCTGAAGTCGATGATTTCCTATAATTAAAAATCGAATTCCTTTCAGAGTATCATTCCTCAAACTATGTAGAAGCGAACGTCAAACAACATCGCCCCATCTGCCTGTCGATGTGCAGTGCAGATGCAGACAAGAATTGCAATTGGAAGAATTCCCAAAAGGGACGTTAATTTGAAAAAAAAAACTTGAATAATCTCTTCAAAAAATTGAAAGAACTAGAAAAGGAAGAAATTAGGTCAGTAGAAAATTTGTTACATAACAGAAAATCAATTAAAAACATCAAATGTTTAAATAATAATGTTGTCCTGAAAAAAGACAGCAGAATTTACTCACTGTCTTGTACTATGGATAAAGATAGATTACTTCGCTTACGAGGAAGGCTGGACAATATGGTGCATGCGCGAGAAGATTTCAGAAACCCGATATTTTTGGACCCGAAACACAAAATAACTAGACTCATCATTCATCATTACCAGACTCGTCATTCGCCATTCCCACGAGCAAGTCCATTATCATGTACAAGAAGTTGTCCATAATTCAAGACAACTACTGGGGAAAGAATGTTACTTATTCAATTCCTGCCCTTATTTATATTGACGTTGATTTGTATTAGTTACTAAGAGGAAATAATAAAAAAAATTGTTTTGACTTTCTAAATACCGAATTTGAAAAATTATTAAAAATCGGTTATTCGGCCTGAAACAAAGAATTCCTATACATTTTGTGTAAGATTATCAATCAACAAAGCTTTTGCTTTAATGCTAACAATCCATGAGTGGCCAACATTCCTTTTTCAATGAACTAGTCTTCTCTTGCGGTTCAAAGAAGATGAGAACAAGCTATTGTCGGATGTAAAAAGATATTTTACCTCGTCTTATCCGATAGTGGTGCAATAATCTAACTGCTGTGCTCCAGAACTTTCTTGGGGATGACTATGAGTACTATCACAAAGGAGCTGGGATGGCACTAGTAGCCTGGATGGTTGCTAACCTCACTGTACGGGTGTACAGCAGATCCTGACAGGTTACTTAGATAAACGCTATCAGCCTAGCTGGGAGCTCATATATTTGTTACCAGATTCTATACTAGCTAGGTGGGATGCGAATTGCATGCTCATATGTCATCCACCAACGTCTGTCACTATCTACCATCAATCCACAGTCAAGGAAAGCTTTGTACACAGTTACTAAAGTTGGTGTCGTTATAGGGTTGCATACTCTATATCAGGTATTTACTGATCATTGATTACAAAGTCGCATTCAATTTCGTTTGCAAAATTTTAACTTTGGGTCAGTTATGTCCTCATATTTAATTTCACTTCGATTAGGAAAGACCTCTATTTTCGATATTTGATTTGTCAATTTTTGAAATGAAAATCTATTAAACACACACCAACAATTGGTAATAAAGGCATTTATTATTATTATTATTATCCACACCTATTTTAGTGTTCAGTAAGGTTCAATCCAATCCATTAATATTCTAAAATATCGAACATTTCAATTTTTGGAAACTTCAGAAAACCTCTTCCTCAAATTTTAACATCTTTTTTTTGAGTCAATAAAAATATTCATTATTTTGTGCACATATTACTTTCATATTTCCTAAGAACTGCCAACTCAATATTTAAAATACTTTGATAGCTTGTGAACTCCGGCTCTTTCATTTCAATAAAGAAACTCGGTTCGAAAGTCAATTATTTTCTTAAAAAAGTATTTTGGCACAAAAATGGTTTCATGCCATAAAAGCAGTTAATGACCAAACACGCCATTTGTGAAATGGCTACTCGTCCTATTTTGTTTTTTCTCTCGATAAATTGAACACGATCATTAAACAAGATTAAGTTCTCCTCAACATTTGCATTGCTTCTATCCAATTACTTCAGAATTTTAATAAATCGGCGTAATCCTCCATAACTCTCTTATTTTGCATATAAATGTTGAGTAAGTAATATTCTTTCCTGAAGAATACAAAGTTGTGTAAATGATACGGGAGTCAATAAGCGGTAGCAAATCGGTCTAGATATTTGTCATGTGAATATATTTCTCATTTTAATAGATTGTCAGCTTTATACATAGGTTTTTGATACGACCGGTCTTTTTATTGTGAAGGATACCCTTTTAGTTTTTCTTCTGTTGATATCAAATAATGAAATTTTATTTACCATAAAAGTAGCATTTACTTGCAATATTGTTACTCTGTACATCCCCAGATATACAATATAAGTCTTCCACAAAAAATGTATAATGCTTGTCAGCTTGAAAAATTATTTATTCTATTTACGAATGCCTGTTACGAGTGTTAGAGTGTTAAGCGAATGCTAAAAATTTAATTACGGAATTATTGATTAAATAATAACTTAGAACCTCTTAGAAACTCCATAGGCTCTTTTAGTACACGAAAAAAAAGTCAATCACTGTAATGAGTACGTTATGAATTACCGTTAGGGGGCTAGCCTATGTCAAAACATTTCATTTTTTTACTATGCGACTGCACTTTACTTCATCCATTACTCCCCACCACTCCCACTCCCTCACCAATCAGTTGTGCAGGAGTGGGATCTGCTAACAAAAAAAAAAAAAAAAAAAAAGAAAAATAAGGAGACTCCGCTTCATATCGCCAAGAAACTTACCGAAACGGGGAAGCAATATAATCGTCATTTATAATAAATGACAGTCATGAATGACTAACAACCGATGTGTATTGAAGAAAATGGATCTACAGAATATCATTTTCCCAGAACTAGTTACAATTGGTTTTAGCTGTTAAATAAACCTTATGAATATTTCCTATTCGATTTCATACTGCAAATGTAGTAATAAGTGGCTCACAAATTCGAATGTGCTCAAGATGTTTTTCTGTTCTACCCAGGTTTATAGTATCTCAGTAATACCATAGGTGGTAGATGCTTTATTCAAAGAAATTAAAAATTCTGAATTCAAGACTATAATTCAATATTAGAATCCGCTACAAAAACCTACGCCTCATTCTAAACGCTACAAAAAATTGAGGACACGAGTAATTGATTTTTCCCTATCGTATCTTACCCTTAGTTTTGTGGATTCAACTAATAGTTTTTAAAATAGAATACAACAGCAGTCCAGATGAGTTTTATATATAAGTATCTTTTCCAATGCTAATTAGTAATCTCCAATTCAACAATTCTTCAAATCAAAACAGTATCAAATCGCTGATATCCAAGTGTTTCTGTCGTTACTGAATTAGCATTTTACACTTGAACTTAGAGGAAGTGAGCAAATAGCTGTAAACTTACTCTATTAGTCATCTAAATTCACATTTTTTACTCTTGTAAAGCCAAACCATCCAGAAGTATCATGGACTACTTTCTATCTTAGAATTTCACACGGACGAAGTCGCAGGCAAGTAATAATAAAGCTTTGACAATGACAACGATAAAAATTACAACTCTAAATTGCACCATTTCGAAACCAGTACGATTCGCTAGTTATAGATAAAGTTTCGGAAAACAAATCTTGACAAATTATTATTAACAATTGGAGAGAAATATCGACCACGGTTTCAAACGAATTGGTTTTTACTGTCCTATTTTCGAAACTTTTAGTTAGTGGATTTTTCGCCTTTGAAAGGATAGCGAATCATGGCGAGGAAAAAGTGGAGGTGTAGTGAGTCGTTAGAGATATGATAGGTAATTCGGAAGGCCGTCTGAAATTCTTTATTGTTTGTTTTTGCATGGTATCCGAACTTCGTTCATAACGTTATCAAAATGATATTATGATTGTAGAAACATGTCGTTAAGACAATTCTTTTTTTCCTAGTCAAACGTTGAACATTGATCTAACTCAATAATAATCATATTTTTCCCATTATGAATGTTCGCAGCAATCAGTCCTTGTAATTGATCGAATCAGTTTCGTAATAGTTAGGTATAACATGATTTATCCGAGTCATTTGCCCAGAATACACAATTTATAGTAACGTGAAGCTGAACCTACACTGGTTACTTGTCTTCAATAATTAATACAGCGATTTGCATTCAAAATAACACTGATATAACTCCGGGACAGCTGAATTAATGCGATATCAATTAAGAATTCTAAGACAAAAACGAGATATTCATCGAGATAAGGCACAGCATGGGACTCTAAGACATGATGGAAGTCTGTGTTTCGAACTGTGACTTGTCGATTCTAACATGGTTCGTGAACGACTGGGATCAAGGCAATGATGATTTCACATCTCGCTGACTAAGTAGCTACCCATGATAATCTTTATCGAAGAAAAATCGAAACTCGTCGTAGAAGTCGGTGGAAAGTATAGTATACTGCTATTTTGCATTCGTTAAACGAAACCACTGGTAACCAAGAACTTACACTAAAATATTTTGACTTTTCTGTAACTTGTACCGCTTCGAACCGGTTTCGAAATTTTAGTTCAATGTTGATCCGATATTTCACCCTAAATATGTCTTATCTTCGTAAATCAAATGTCTTATACATTGAGTGTAACTCTGGGTCTTGAAACACTCTGAGAAGTTAATATCTTCAATGTGAATCGATATTGAATACAATGGTCTTCATACTCTTCAGGTTGACAAGTTATTGAATAAATAGTCTTAAAACATAAATTTAACACTTGTTTTGCTTGTAGATATGTCAGATGTTGATTTCAATATAATTTACTGTTTGTGAGAATATTTTAGATTCATCAACTTTGGCATAATAAATGGAAAACCAATACTCCTACCCAAAGCATAGTTTCCAAACAGAGTAACCTTTTAGATAAAGGAGTGTTTATTTTTTATTCAAAACAATGGACTGTCAGTGTAAACGACGTATTTGCTAGTATATCAAACATGGAAACCAAAATTGTTGGTCAACAAGACGTGGTTATAAAATACATGATAATTTGGGCTTTTTTAAAAGCCTGCAACTTTCAAAGTGACAAATACCCTGGAAGTCCCTCAAGGAATTGAGCCTCTTTTCAGTTTCTGAATGTGTTTTGGATCCCAAAGTTATTTAGAATGATCATCTTAAAAAATAATTGGTACATTTTATATATTTTTCTAATATATCAAATATTTTTACAATGTTGATTTCAGCATTCATTGATTATATATTCCTCAGCTTCATTATTAATTTCTGTGTCCTAGAACATGCACACATTTTTTGGAATGCCAACTTGAGTTGCTGTTGAGATTCAAATCGTTATGTCTCAAAACATTGGGAGTCCAAACCTTGACCATTCAACTGAAAATATTGTCAGTCACTTTCGAACAAAGTTATTCTCTGTCAATCTCATAAATATGTACTTCAATGAGAGGAATGTGTGAGAGTATTGTTTTTCGCGTTTAAATTGAAATTTAATTCATATAAAAAAACCAAAAACATTACCGTCACGTATAGAATGTTCATTTTTATTCTGTCCATCGAATGGAACTGAAATAAATTGTATATACATGCATACTTTCTCGAGATGAAGTGATCAGCGCCTGCGGTTATCTCTGCACGGCATATTTCGTAATTTACATTTTAATCGAGCCCATAAGCTACACAGAAGTCTGTTTTTTTAAGTACCATTATCATTGAAAATCAGGTTGGGGAAGTGATCAATTTGCAGCTTCTGCACCAGAGGTCATTTTTTTAATTTGTGAAAACTGTACTCGTAACTATTTGCTATATCATTATATTTCTGTACAAGGAGGTACAATCCTACAATGCGTAAGAAAAATAAATTTGATCCTTCAACGAAATGATCGGTTCAATATTCAACAGAACCCAAATGAACCCAAAAATTATGAGAAATTATCGGACTGGAATAATTTGACTATACTAGGTGCCAGAACACTCATGATTCACAGGCAACGAAAAGGCTGCAAGGTATGTTAGACACGGATCATCAATTCATCTTGAACCATTTACGGGGACGAAACAGTGGTGTGGGTATCTATATCTATCATCTTCAGGAAATGAGTCACCGTTTGTTTGAAGGTGATTGACAATGTTTCGTGGTGAATTTCATCAATTCGGACTTCCATTGTCTAATTTTGTATAAAATGATTTGAAATCCCTGAAATAACCAATACAATTGAAAATTAAAAAAATAGCTAAAAATAGCAAATATATTAAGCAAAAAAATTGAAATGAATTCAGAGTGGAATAAAATACAAGTGAAAAATTGAACAATTAAAACAAAAAAGAAAATTAATACAATTAAAAATTGAGCGATTTCAAGCCAAGTGAAGTAACGTGGCTTGAAGATCAATGCCTCCCATGCACTCGTTCTATTTGGCAACTACGTGAGGCCTTTTAACCCGTATGAATTCTTTATTCCGTTTCGACCATCGTTTGCATTCGTCCACAGGGTGCTCTTCTAAATGCGTTGACGTAAGTAGTACC
>WOGR01004530.1:0-14638 GCA_015342045.1 Leptinotarsa lineolata | reverse complement strand
GACAGCTCATTTCTTATAACAAAACGTAACGGACGGTTCACGTAATGTTGTCTATGTCTATGGTTTGTTTTAAATTATCACAAAGTTTACTGAATATGTGTTTGTTTTGTGCAAGATGTATTATAATATATTTATTAACAATGCCGCGACCGAGAAGATCTGATCTTTCCCGACAAAGCCGTAATGCAATTAAGATTCAAAACATCGCGACAGCCTCATTGTTGGCGAAAACTTGAAAAAACGCAATATTGTGCATACACATCGCGATGCTAGGCAACTGCAACAAATATTCTTACATGGTTAATCGAAAAAATGCGACCAGACAAAATAGATGATGCTTTATTCGTTCTTGCGCCTGATAACAAAATTAAAAATGTCGTATATTACATGCAATTTCCGATTAGATTGGCATTTGCAATGACTATTAATGAGTCCCAAGGCCAAACAATGTCCGTTTGTGGCTTGGATTTGAGCACACCATGTTTTTCACACGGACAATTATACGTGGCATGCTTTCGAGTGGACAAACCAGCCAGTTTGTTTGTGTTAGCTAAATATGGACTAACGAAAAATATTGTACACACTATAGCATTGAGGGATTAATATTATTTGTGAGTGTTATTGTTCTGATAAAAATAATTTATGTGGCCAAACAACGTTTATCGGGTCAGCTAGTCTCTCATAGAAATATACCCATTCAATTTAAAAGTATCATATTTGTTAACACGAGTTATAAACTACTTGTGTGCAAAAATTACTTTCAAATCCGTTCGGCTATTTTTGCATGAAACAAACATCCAAACACACAGACATTTTCATTTATATTTTCATCAGGGATAACCTGCATTTGCGTTCATGCAGGTTATAAATTATATGTGGGCCTAATTACTCCCAAGTCCGTTTTGTCCGACTAAGTAATAAACACTCAATGAACAAAACGTTCACTTCTATAATATTAGAAGAAAGTAAAATACTGGAGAGGACCGGTTGTAGAGAAATTGCACTTTACATTATCCGAATATAAGGGATTACCTGAGCTTGCATGAGGGATTACGTTCCGCAAGGAAGCGTTCTTGAATCAGTATTACCAGTATTTTTTATGTTCAGAAAATTGTTTCAAGTCCACTCTTATAGACGATGCATCAGTCAGTGAACCATTTCGTTTAAAAGATCTCAACTAAAATCACTATAATTCTTTCTGTATTTTGAAATTCATACCACTAAATACCACCGTATCCCAGTGCTAAGTCCAGGAATTCTCTTTCTTGAATACATAATACTTTTTCATTCATTTAGATGATATATTCTGATCTTCTCTTCAAATTAAATAAAACTATTCAAAAAACGCATTTTACAATACAAAATTTTCATTTTCATAGATGTAGGTGGTTTGTTTGAGATTTCCATTTATCATATTCTCTCAACCATCCCATAAAAAATAGTTTTAATAATGAATTTCTTGAAACGCATATCCATTTACAACAAATAACTCGTAACGTAACCGTGAACACGTTACGTTACAGGTAGTGATTATGGAGAACTGTTGCATTTTATCTCCGCTAATAGTAGAAAAACATATTCGCGGATGCATTGCGAGTCATTTGTTGCAAATGGATACGATTATTAGAAGCGGGATGGAGTTTCGGCTAAATATTCTTGAAGAACATTGCGTTGGGATGACAAAGATCGAGACGTCTAAAAGCACGTATCCCTTTATAATAAATGGCCTCTAGTATAATCACGAACGTGTTACGTTACAGCTAGCAGAGACGGGGTAAAATATAACAGAGCGATTCTTCACTAGCTTCAACGTAACATGTTCCTGATTACGCTATCGTTTGTCAAAAACGTTACGACTATGTTTCTGTCTTGTCATTATCGACAGTTACAATATAAAAAAATCAATATCACAAATTCCTTTCACCTATCGTGAGCTTGCTGTCCTTTCTAAAGATTTCTATCATATAAAACCTCGATTTCATGCGTACACTAATGTCAAATTCAATTCAATAAACCCTGAGGCTATATTCAGATAAACTCGTAAAATTAGTTGCAGTTGTCTTCATGAATTCCGCTACGATTTATTACGTTATAAACGTTTCAATAAACAAGAAACATCATATTTACGATAAAACTGACCGTGAACTCTTATGACAGTCATAGCAAAGCGAATTTTGAAATATAAAACTCGAAAGTAATCCAGAAAGTCAAGGTATCAATGAATATTGAATTAGAGAAAAAAGAATGAAAGCACTAATTGAAAAATTATAATAAATCGGTCATCAAATTGGCATGTTTTTATTTAAGGTTATGTTTCCGACAATTCTCAGGATTGGTCTTGAAACAGACACAAGTCTCAAAGGACCAATTCTGAACTGTATCAAACTGATTAAATCTGCAATTCTTAGTACGGGGAGACGACGTATTTGAGTACTGATCATCACGCACTTGCTCAGAGCAAAACATAGAGTTTCATATCAAATCTGGAGTTGAACTTAGAAATAAAATCCTCGGTTGCCGTGAGTTGGCAACATTATGTCAAACTTTTATTTTCGCAAAATTTGTTCGATTATAAATTCAGTCAAACATTTGAATATCTGTTCGACGATATCTGATCACATTCCCATTCACAACACTCGAATTTGTGAAAAACTCTGCACTTTATACAAATATCTCTCTTGAACTCGATCTTTATATGGAAATCAGAATTTTATGAAGGCGTTGCCATTCAAGAGTCATGTGGTTTATATTTTCCTCGTACACCGTAATTGAACATTCATAAGCGTTTTTGATTTTTAACAAGTTTCACTAAAAATATCAAGTAACAATGTCCCCTCCTTCTAAATTAAACATTTCAGATGCATACCTAACGTTACGCGAATCGTGTCATTAATACATAACAATTTTTTCCAAAGGTCACTCAAAGTCTAAATATACACGTTGCGGTTTGTGTCGAGTGGGTCACAGAGTCGGTCGCCGCTTTGATCAAAAGTCATCACGACATAAAACCGCTTCTATTCATGATTCATCTGAGTGCCATACCTCACCGGGGCGCCATGGCGACATAGCCAGCAACGCTTCCAATTTACTCCTTTAAAATGAATGACGGGTATCTCACTTGGAGGCGCCTCAATTGGAGGCGTCGCCACTGTCAACGGCTCTTCTTGTGGAGACTGGCCACCCTGGCTACCTGGCGGCGACGTCAGCAATTAAAGGAGAGTCTTACGTACCGGCACCGTCACTCATTTAGTCGCCAACATAGAAGCCATATGGAAAGCCTTGGAGCAAAGTGAGTTTTGATACGGAAAGATTCATTATAGAGATCAAAAATCGGCCATATTTGTGGAACAGTGCATCAAAGGATAACTCGGATCGCAACTTAAAAATCAAATGTTGGGATCTCAACGTCGTTGGATACGTCACCATGGCGTCCCGGTAAGGTACGGCCCTGACCATATTCTCATTATTGCCACTTCAGCGTTCAGTTGAAACACGTATTCGTTAAAAACAGTCGAAAAATATGGGGTACGAAGGTGGTTTGCTGCTCGAAGAAATGCGTGTATTTTATATAACATACGCAACGACTCGTCACAAACCGCCCCGTGTGTATTCAGTCTTATCATTAATTTTTGAATCGTCCTCATATAACTGTAGCTAGTTTGCATCTCATTCATTGTTTCGAAGTAGATGGTTTTTTCTTATCAGAGATACTTCCTGGGGTGGATGTAGACGATGTTCCTCTGCTGAATGATGTAATAATAGCTTATAAAAGAGTGGCGAAAGGGTGAAAGGAGTATAACGTATTGGATAGTAGTCAAAACTTGAATTGAAACTATTTTAACTAATCATATTAATAATGTAATAAAAACAATTTCGAAACAGTTATATTGCATCATGAAGCATATCCCCTCGAGCTGTATTAATATTTTATTATAATTAGTAGATTCCTGGTAAATTTGTCTTTCAGAACGCATACTAGCATTTCCAACTGTAAATGCGTGATTCGGTTTCGTTAAAAATACCATCTTCCATAATGTAATTAAAAATGATGAGAGATATTGTGATGGAAATAACTGAACGATGTTCGGTTATGTTGCTTCAGTTTATCATTTTCAAAGTTATGATGAAGCGATATACAACCTTTTTTATTCATCGTGAAGTTTGCTCCAAATTTTTTCGTTGACTTTTTGCAGAAGCCTTCACATTTTATAAATAATTTGGATCTCAATACACGATATACATACAGTGTGTCCCTGCTAAAACTTGTCACCCCCTAGTCTGCGAACTCGTGAAAAAAATGAAAATCGCTCAAACCCGTCGATTTTTATTTCAAGGGCTTACACTTTCATCAAATTCATCATCATTGTGTTGTCAAGCCCCTCATCCCCAGCACCCCCTACTTCAGAATTTTCAATGAGGCTACTATAGTTGTGATACATCGTTTTGAAGAAAATTCAATCCCAAATACATCGGTTTACTGAAATTGAGGATTGATCAAGTGTTGTTGAAGTTTTGATGAAAACTAAGTTTTATCAAGATATTTTCATTTTTCATCACCTTATCTTTATATGAAAGGTTCAAAATGTAAACCATTCAGTTACATAGAGAAGTATAAGAGATTTTTGAATTGTCTCCGCACATTTCTCAACATTTCTCGAGTCACTGCACGACATTCCACAACATTTCTGCTGCGCAGATCATAAAGAGAATTTGGATGTGTAATATATTTCAAATGACCCCATAAAAAGAAGTCTAATGGTGATAAATCAGGAGGTTTAGCCGGCCATTCTATTGGTCCTCGCCTTCCAATCCATCCTCCTGTGAAATTATCTAAAAATTGGCGTACAGATGCAACAAAATGTGGAGTAGTTCCGTCTTGTTGAAAGGTGAGCTAACCTTCAAGTAGACTATCGTCGTCTTCAAGTAACTGAGTGATTCTGGGGTTCACAGTTGTATCCAGAAGTTCAAGATGCGTTTGTCCGTTGAGTTTACCATCAATAAAATATGAATCTACAATATGGTCTCCCAGAATACCAGCCCAAACATTCAATTTCTCGGTAGATTGTGAATGAGTTTCCCTGTACTCATTTCTCACAGGCTTCTCTCGTTCATGTTTTTAGTCAGCACTGATCCCGATTCCATGAATATATTCATCAATTGAATCATGTACTGATATGATGTGGTTTTTTCCGGATGAATTTCATTGAAAAATCGAGCCGTAAGCTCCAGCACATCGTCCATTTCCAAAATACACAGCTACAATGGATATTCTCTCTTGTACAGTATTAATCATTTTCGAGAGTTTTAAAACTGTTGAATAAAGTGAATCGAATAGGTACATCAATATACCAAGACTTAAACAAAGATGCGTGTACAAAAAGACACGGCGACATTTTTTTTTCATGAAAAAGTATGTCCCACCTTCTAAACTATTATTTGTGAAATCATATTATTTTTCAATACAGTGGCGTATCCACAGTGAACCTTTCTTACGATAACATTTTAGGTGATGAAAAATAGAAATATCTTTGAAAAACTTAGCAACACTTGATCAACCCTCAATTTCAGTGCACTGATGCATTTGGGATTAAATTCCCTTCAAAATGATGTATAACAAGTATAGTAATCCCGCTGAAAATTCTGAAGTAGAGGGTGCTGGGAATGAGGGGGTTGACAATACAATGATAATATTTCGGTAAAAGTGTTCCCCCTTAAAATCAAAATCGGTGGGTCAGCGATTTTAAATTCTTTTCACGAGTTCGCATATTAGAGGGTGCTAAGTTTCATCTGGGACACACTGTATATTCATGCCGTAATAATGTATTTTCCCGTTGTCACCACAGACGTACAGAACCTAGATACGTCTTTTCACATAGTTTCTCCAACATGCTTAGTCCATCATCAAAAAAAATATTTTTGTGTTGTTTTTATTCATTCGGATCATAGAGTAGATCTTTGTCGAATGTGTTTCGCTACTTGGATTGCTGGTAGATCTTCAACGCTACTTTGACTGCTGTGTTGGTTAATACCTTAATTTATAGTGGACTCACAATATAGAAAAACTTATTGCCTAGGAACTATTTGTGTTCATGTTCAATTTAAGTGAAGGAGAATGACCTTGTTATTATAGAACAATAGAAGACAACAATCTCAAAAAAAAGTTTGCGCCAATATTATGGTGACATTTTGAAAGTGCATTGCTATGGATGTTTATGCTATTCAGGATGTTTATGGTTTTCATGTGATTATTTCAAAGACGTAATCAGGAGTTTTTAGTCAGCTGCACAATGACAACTTTTTCAAGAACCTTTTTAATTGTAAATTGACACACATTATATATCTATATACACGAACATATACATATATACTCATAAATAGTAAATTAGATCAATTCTATACAAATTTGATGTACACCTTTTTGTGTGAAATGGCTGTTTCTGTTCAGTCCATCAAATCACGGATTTTTTTCGTGTTAACTAATTTATATGTTCAATCAGTTATTTTAAGGAACAAATTGATGTATTCTCATGAATGGTGATTGGTAAGTTATTATATAGTTTTTGACCCAGATAATGATAACTTCTCTGCCCAATCCACAAGTCGGTACGAGGACACTTAAATTGAATGTGTCGTCTGGTATTGTAATTATGGGAGATTTTAACCAGTTCATTTTTATATCTGAATTGCCTCAAATTACTGTTTTTAAAATAAAGTTGTATGAAGTCAAATATCCCAGACTTTTGAAACAAACGATCACTTTAATATATCGAATCTTTGGAAAACATAAGTCTTAGAAAACGTCTCTGGATAACTTCAAGTGGTTGGGGGTGAGTTCAGATATTCCTCCCGAGCCAAGTATACCATAAGTGAGGTGGCTCACCTTTGGGCTATGGTATATTTTTTCTTTATTGAGATGTAGGCCTTTTTTTCAGTCTACAAAATTTGCAGAGAACAAAGCGAAATTTTTTGAGGACATAGCGTACGTGATGGTCCTAACGTAGATAGGGTTAATCATTATCCCTAAAAACTTAAAATTGTTAAAACAGATGTCTCCATATTATTGGCTAATGAAAGACTTTGGAAACTCGGTATGTTAGATTTATAACTGCTAAAGGGGAAAAATATGTTTTGTTGATATTATCAAAATAGTTTTTGTTTGTTGTAAAATCATTGTCAACGTCCTTCGTCAGGCTGTTCCAAGTTTCTCTTTGGTAAATAAAAGCGGTATCGGCCGTAAAACTTATGATTTTTCCCTACTCTGTGTTGAAAATAGGTCATTCAAGTAAATCGAAAGAAGCATTGGCCCAAAAACTGTGCCTTGGGGCATGCCACACTCTGTCGTTTCACAATCAGTAAAGGTTTCGTTTATTTCGATACACTGTTTGCCGTGAAAGGTGAAGTGAACTAAGTGTACTGAGTTGAACCCCAAAACGATGAGCAGCCACAGTCTGGGACGTACTTCTGATGTGTACCGCTCTTGGTGGAATAGAATGTGCCAAGTCACTTGAACACCTCCTGTGAAAGTATCTATAGAAGAGAGACAAATCTCCAACCTTTTTTGATTTTTCCAGACTATCAAGGTTGCAAGTGATGTCCGTGTCTCCAATCAGGCAGATGGCTCTTTTCTGGATGGAATCCAGCAGCTTCAGTGTTTGCTTAAGAGCAGAGCTCCATACATGAGAAAAATTCTACAGAGAAGGTCTGATCGGAGCTTTATAAAGCATTAAAAATTGCTGAGGTGTGTACAGTTTTCTGGTTCGGAACAGTGTTCTAAGCTATTGAGAAGCAACCTTTGCAATTTCAGTGACATGAGTATGCCACAACATATTGGTGTCTATTTTAACCCCCAGTAAACTTATAGAACCAGAAAGCGTTAATGTCTGTCCTGACATTATTATATCCGATTCTGAGACATTCATCTTTTTGGAATGAAAAGATACCTGGGTTTCCGTGGCATTGAAATGAACCTGGTTACTTTCACCCCAATTTGAAATCACCTCTAGATCCTCATCAAGATCTGCAACTTCCCGCTGCCGGTAAAGATGTGCATCCGAAGCCGATGTCCTGGAATCCAAACGGAATGACGAAACAAGTGTGTTGTCGTCAGCAGAGCAACATATTGGGTCCTTGGTTTTTTTCAATAGGTCGTTGATATACAATAAAAAGAGGGTTGGAGACAATAAGGATCCCTGAGGAACACCAGCGTTGATGGTAAAAGTATTCGAGAGATATCCATCGACGGCCACTTGCAGGGAGCGTTCTTTCAGGAAGCTGGAGAGCCATACACAGAAATGATCCGACAAGCTATAGCATCGATGTTTGACCAGCAAACCCTCATGGCATACACGGTCAAAGGTCTTAGGAATATCGAGCGCAACAGCTCTTGACTCTCCTATTGCCGGAAACTGGAGATTTACTATTTCTCAACTAATAACTAGCATGTACAACTTTTTTTTGATGTGGGGCTGATATAGATAGACTCATTCGACTGTTGTTTTATTATTTTATCACTAGCATTTCTATCCATTTTTGTGCTAACCCTTTCTCCGTGCTTATAAAAGTCGCATTGAATAAATTTGCTTTTTGTTTAGTTATTTTTAGTTTGTTTAGTTATAATATTTTTATCGTTTATCATCCTAGTTATTTCATTCGTTTCCGTAGATCCAAACATTTCATTGATGTTTTACCACATTTTTTTTCATTATTCACATTTTGTTGTATTTTTGTTTTATAAAATTATTTTCTTTTTAATTACTCAATTTCTTATCTTATATATTTTTGTATGCTTCATATTTTTTTACAGTTGTTCATTTTCAAGATTTTCTCTTAGTTCAATGAACATGTGATTTTTTTCATTTACATATTTCATTAAAGAGATTCTCCGTTTCTTTTCATTATTTTTCATTTTTTTGCTGGATTCCAATCATGCATGTTTGGATGATTTTTATAATTTTTTCAACATTTGGCATCAAATACACTTCGTACCAAAATAAAATGTAATATATAACAATAAATGAGATTGCGACATACGTTAACTGAACAATGGAATGAATGAAAGAAAAATGTCTAACGCAACGAAACGAAATCCAAATTACCCGGATCACTGCAACCAGCAGTGCTAACCGACCGCAAAGAATAGGCAAAAGGATCTCCTTCCGAAATCTAACAATCCAATTACCCATCGTCGGAGTGTGACGAACAGAAATTAGGACTTTTCATGTTGAATTGTTAGGTAGCCTAGCAGAGAGCAGTTGCGATAAATTACAGAGGTAAACAGTAAACTGAACGGTTGGTTTGACAAACGTTTCACCGCCGTAATCGAGAATGTACTTCTAGCAACTCCTGCTACTGACTGCCAACAGTGCCAACCTCCTGCGACTGGTAATATATGGGCCGCACAGTTGAACCCTGCTGACTGGAATTTCACGGAAACTAATTCGGCCGATAAGATATATTACTTGTTGAATTCTTTACGGCGCCACAAGGAAAATTGTAAAGTGCAGGAACACCTGCGAATAATCTCTTCATGTTATTTCCGGACGAGGTCTTAATAATTAGTGAGTAAAGATGAAAAAAATCAGACGCTTGGGTCGAGGAATTGTATGGCAATTAAAATATTTGGAGACAAGAAACTACCAGTTATTAAATGCCTTTCATTAGTTGAGAAATGGCAAATCTCTGGGTCCGACAACGTACAAGCTGAAACTTTGAAGACATTTGCATATTATATAGCTGGTCCTCTTACTTATAAATTAAATAAATTAAATCGAAGTAGTTATATTTTTCGCAGAACTCAAACATTCGATTGAGAAACCGATATATAAAAATGGAGATGCAACTAAACTAATTCTAAAAAACAGACTCTCCAGCTATCTCAATAAGTACCAGCTGATTTCTGATATTCAATTGGGATCCAAAGAAGGTAAGTCAATGCAGGTTGGCATAATTGAATCAACGAATAACATATACAGAGCAATAGATGACAGTAATACTCTTACTCACGACACTGCATAATTTTGGAATGGAGGAAAAGTGTCTTAACTTATTCAGAAGTTACCTTGGAAACCGCAAGCAGTGAGTCATAATAAACGAAACCTCTAGTGACTGAAATCTGAGATCTGATTATCGATATCGTGACTCATATTAAATCATGGTTTTCCCAAAATTGGCCAAGAGTCTGAAAAATTGGATCAGTTTTTGAATATTCCTGAAAAACAGTTTGAACTTATAGTCTGGGGTTTGTGAGAGAACTGTTTATCAGTCTGAGGTCTATTTTCAATATAGTCACCCAATAGTAGGTTTTATAAGGAACCCAATATAGGTTGATCGCGCTTCGCACTCATTGAACTATTTGTTATACTCATCAGGAATCGACTTATTTCTGAGTTTCAGAAAATTTGACGAGTATCAAAAAATGCGTGTATTATGTGCGGAGTCTATCTGGTAGCAGCTAGTCGACAATTTCCCCACTGAGCGAATGGTTCAATATCAACAATAGTAGCACAGAAAGCAAATATTTGACGACCAATCTGTGTCCTTCTCTACTGATAACATTTTTTAATAGATTTTCAATCTAAAAATTTAGGTATTGCATCTCTCACTCTGAGGGTGTTAAATTTAAGAATGCAACTTGAATAAAATCCATTTTTCTATGGAATTTTCACGCAAAAAATCTATAACACGTCAAGTATTTTCATGCTACTTTCATTTTGATAATCGGTTCACTCGTTTAGGAGATGGAGCTTTGAAATGTCAACGGAACGTTTCCCGAAGAATTCGCATTTCACTTAGAAACTTAGCATATTGATGTTCTTCAATTGAGTAATTTTCAAACCTTCGTCGTAGAATTTAGATCACTTGTGATGTCACTTTGAGACATACATTGAAGTGCGATACAAATACTTTTTTATGTATCCCCACACAATTGCACCCCATCGTCCTATCCAGTGACCTTCGAAATCGCTCGTTTAGTGATAACTCACATTTCGTAGTTAATATGGAGGATTATGTGTTCATACATATTGCGTGAATAACCCTATTATTCAATACTGCTACGTCT
This sequence comes from Leptinotarsa lineolata, assembly GCA_015342045.1. Taxonomy (NCBI): domain Eukaryota; kingdom Metazoa; phylum Arthropoda; class Insecta; order Coleoptera; family Chrysomelidae; genus Leptinotarsa; species Leptinotarsa lineolata. The sequence continues at coordinate 3,579 of WOGR01004530.1, read as the reverse complement.
ATAGCTTAACCAAGCGAAATTCTCATTTTTCTGTCTATCCTCTCAGTGTAATTTAAATCGATATCTTCAAATATTCCAATGACTCCGAATTTTCTTCAGAACTCTCCCTGAAACCGCCTCTGCTTGAGACGTGACGAATTTTAAACGAGCAATTTAGGGTAGACGTGCCATTCGTGAATCTGGCACCAATTTTTCAAACCTCAACTTGTTGATCTTCACGCCCCTCATGGTTACGAAAGCGCTGACGACAGCTAAGAAGCGAGCTTTAAATTTTATGTTAATTGCCAGAAGCTCTGCTTTGAGCACCCACTTAGATACCTACTTAATGCCTATCACTTATACACTTAGGAGTTGTCAAATACACCTTGTTTAAACGATTCCTGATGCGGTTGAATGGTTTATTTCTCATTGCAGTGTATGTAAATATGCGCGGCAAATGAAATATCAATTACAGAAGTTCACCAGATCGTTATAGGAAGTTCTTGAGTGCAAATTTTTATAGTCCGGGAGCTAATGATGATTCTCCACATTGTCAAGAAATGAATCTTCAGTATTCTCATTGTGAATGTTGTATTTCCCTTAAAGTCTTCATTATGATTTTCAGAAAGACCTTTAGTGAAATACAATAATCCGTAAAGATCACCAAGTTCATAGAAATCTGATCACTTGGTATAGGTAACTAATACGTTCCTGCTTATTCACCAAACTCCAACACCTGTTCATGCAGATGCAGTTTCGTAAGAACGTATCATCTTTCCCACCAACCGATTTGCTAGAGTCTTTGAAGTCCACTAAATACTCTTTAGGACAACAAGAGGATTGTTCCGAATTCTTAGGGTTCTTGTTGAATACTCTTCCTGGACAGGAAAATTACAAAATCAATACTCCCGACCGCTCTGGATTGAATGATTCCGTACAGTCTATCTCGTCTTGTATTTGTAGATCTTTTACTGAAAAAATCTTCACTAGTTTACTTTATAGTACATGTTCAAGAGTTAGCAAAAACGAATGTTACTTTCTGGAACTTCAACTAGCGTTTCCTAATATGACTGATAGCCAGTCCGTGCAAAACTTATTGTCAACTGAAAATAGAACTTTCAACGGGTGATAATCAACTATATTGCCAAATATGCGCCAAACTAACTGACTATTTTAAGACAACAAGTATAGCTGAGGCACCAACTAATAATAACACTGATGATCTCCAAACATGACTCAACCTCTGGCGGAAGCACAAAACTCTTACGAAATGTACACTTCAATCTAGCAGACCACTATTATAATCTTCATGCAGTCATTGTTTATTGTTGTTCTGCGTTGAATCTGGTCATTATTACGCTTTGGTCCAAGACGAAACGGACTGGTTTAAGTTTGACGATAGTCGAGTCAAAAAATTTTCTTTCGATATCTTGAATTTATTGGAGCCTCTGGGGACACCCTACATTCAATTTTATGAAAGAGAGGATATTGGTAGATCAAGATCTTCAGATGATGTGTTGCTGCAGGTTTTTCCGGGTTTTCCTGCACCTGAAAAAGCAAATGCGCCACTGGAATCAGTCGAGTCGCCCCGGAGCGCCAATTGATTTTTTCATTGTTTCATAATTCCATCATAATTTGTATTACTTTCTAAGATAAATTTTCATAAAGGTTACTAATTATATGATAATTTCAACCCCTTTATGAAAGTACCAAATTTAACTCTAATGTAACTCAATGATTTACAATCAATTACGAAACTCTCTTTTGAAAAACATTTTCACTGGCCTTTATACCACTCAATAATTTTTTCATCAGTGACACAATCTTATCTTGACGTTCCACTAACCTCATACCGGAAAGATTAGTTGACAAACTACTGTATGCTATAAAATTCCTCGAGTATATTGTATACTGAATAAATGTATGGGTTCTTGTTAACGAGCATCAATAAAACAATTCACAACGATATCTACTGGTTGAACATGATTTCGCGTAATCCAAGGGAATTTTAACAATTCTTCGATCAAAAAGTAAAATTAACTTTGTTGGGTATATTGAGAGTGATTGGAAATTCTGTACGACGTTAATGGATATTGGACCTAACATTTTCATACGTCAAAATAAGGTTTTCACAACTTTCTTATGCCACAAATAATTCGTCGTGCTTGTATAGAAAGTTACTTATGGGGTACTGAAAGCCATCGTCATCTTCATGTAATCATCTTCTCTCAGACAGAGCTTCGGCAATGCAATAAACAGTAAAAGAAACCCGTATCTATTTCCTTATTGTTGCTTGTATTACGAGAAATTATTAATCCTTCTGGCCATTGGTCTGTTTCCTGTCTTTCGTAGATCGTAGATGGTGTTTATCGGTCCATTGGATTTCTGTATATTCTGGGTAACTAACGTCCATCCTCCTTGGCGACTAGTACATCCAAAGAAGTTATTTTCTGTCGTTAACTACTTCAATTCCTACTATTTGTATCTTGTAACAACCCCTTCACAAAAATCAGTTCACATTGCAGAGTTCCAGAATTTTACAATAGTTTAAACACTAATCAATTGTTCATCAAATCAGTGCATCTATAACTAACTGGGTTGGTTACATCAGGAATAATCTACTGGAATCTGTTGAAGCAAGCAACGTCAATCCGTACAATAAATTGCTGTAACATGTTATCCCACCTGAACAACTGTGGGCAGTTATTCCACGTGCAAAAAAGAAGCACCTTCACATAAAAAAACATATGCAGCTTTGGTAATTCATATAACGATCAGCACCAATGAATTTCTGACTCCATCAACTCCCATAGGAAAAGTCAATTCAGAAAATGAATATTTTTACGGCAAGAATCATATGAACTATAATCAAATTCAAATTAAGGTTATGGATATCGATACAGTAAAATGTGAAGAATAACTTTAATTTATATTAATTTCTAACCAATTTTTCTAACGTATATGCCTCTAACTCAGATATTAAAATGTACTAATGTTTCTATTTTTGATATCCAATTCACTTCGATTAAAGCAAGATGAGGGACTAAATGACTAAATATCAGTATTTAGTCCATATCATCCATATCACCAGAAACTGAATTACTGAATTCCAATAAAATTTCTAAATCGGTTACTCGTTTAAATAATATAAGAGGTGATTTTATAAGAGGTATAGGATTTGATTTCCAGAAACACAAAAAATTTGAAAAAATTTATGAAATCTCTATTGGAATCGATAGAACGATCTATATAATTTAATGATTGAAGATGATTTCATGCAAATGTTGTCCGCGGCTCCGCTTTAGATGGCCCATGCGCAAGGTTACATTTTGGTACAGTCTCTCCAACATATCGACCGGTATTTCACGTATAAATGCTTCAATATTGGCTTCCAGAGCGTCAGTCGTTGCTGGTTTATCCCTGTAGACATGAGCCTTCACATGACCCCACAAGTAATTATACAAAGGCGTTAAATCACACGATCTAGGAGGCCAATTGACGGGCTCCAGAAGTGAAATGAACTATTCACCGAAAGCGGCTCCTAATTGGGCCATTGTTTCGCGTGCCGTGTGGCATGTGGCACCATCTTGTTGAAAGCAC
>WOGR01004529.1:0-14639 GCA_015342045.1 Leptinotarsa lineolata | reverse complement strand
TAAACACTTGCTTACAAAAAGGATTTGAAACTTCAATAAGTTTTAATTACATGCGAGAGCTTTCTCTGGCAGACTGTGCTATCATCTTCGTGGCTCTACTGAATATTTTCTTGTCTTGCTTGCTTTTAAATTCAGTCAGATCGTCTTAGACAGGTATTGGCTTGAATAGGCACTTTGATTACCCTTCTATCTCGGTGTTCGATCAACTTTTTCTGTACCTGGGATATATCAGGTAATATTCTTTGTGTGGGTGTTCCTCTAGGTTCATTGTTTTGAGGAAATTATATCGCTTCGTGGAGTATGTTGAATGTTAGGTCTTGTTGTGTTTTGATTTGTGTTTGCTCCTAGATAAGTGAATAAGGATTTTTGAGTTTATGGATATTTAGGTTTTCCCAGATGTTCATACGGTTTCTTTCATTTATTTCTTTGATGAGTTTGATGTTTTCTGGTGGAGGAAAGTTATCATTGTTTTGTATGGCGTATGTGACGAAATTTGATTTATATGTTATTGATTTTATGTATGCTTTCTTGTGCTCATCGTACCTTTGGATCAGTTTTTTCGTTTTTTGGCCTATATAGAACTTGTTGTAGTCTGACTGTACACTCCGTTTAGGTTTTTGCCTTCTTCTTTTTCGCAGCTGTTTATTTGTTGTGTTACCTCCGTGTTCGGTTTATAAGTGATGTTGATGTTCAAGGGTTTGAAGATGTTCGTAAGTTTTTCAGTTTGATGACCTATGTATGTGAATGCAGTCCATCTTTGTGTTATTTCATCTGTTGGAGTCGTTTGATTCTTGTCCTGTATTTTTTGTTTGCTTCTATATTCTAATTTATCAATTGTCTTCTGGGTATATCCATTCTCGTTTGCTATTTGGTATATAATTTTCCTTTCCTTGTTCCGGGTTCCATTGCAAAGTATTGTTCTCAGCATACGGTAGATGAATGAATTATAGGCAGCCATTTCGTATGAAGGTGGATGATTCGAGTTTTCGGGTATGGTGGAGCTTGTTTATGTAGGTTTCCTGCAAAATGCAAATTGAAATTTTGTTTTTTTGTGGTTGTATCCGATAGTTATATCCAGGTAGTTAAGTTTTGAGTCGTTTTGTTCCTCTATGCATACATACGATGAAAAAGAAGAATGATTCAGACACGTTGACGATGGCCTGAACATATCACAAAACAAGGGAATAGGAAAAGAACAAATAAAAAGGGGAATTTAGAAAATAAATCAAAAATTGAGTTTCAGCTTAGAGAAAGAAAACGACTCAAAACTCAACTACACGGACATAATTACCGGATACAACCACAACAAAACAAAATTTCAATTCGCATTATACAGGAAACCTACACAAACAAACTCCACCATACCCGCAATTTCGAATCACCCACCTTCACACAAAATGGTTGCCTACAACGCATTTATCTACAAAATACTAAGAATACCACTTTGCAATGAAACCCGGAACATGAAAAGAAAAATTATATGCCAAATAGCAAACGAGAATGGATATACCCAAAATACAATAGATAAATCAGGAAATAGATTCGAACAACAAATATAGAACAAGAACCAAACGAATCCAACAGATAAAACAACAAAAAGATGGACTGCATTCACATACATAGGTCACCAAACGAACATCTTCAAAACCTTGAACATCAATATGACTTATAAACCAAACACGATAATAACACAATAAATAAACAGCCGCGAAAAAGAAAAATAGAAAAACCTTAACGGAGTGTACAGCACACAATGTTCAGACTGCAACAAGTTCTATATAGGCCAAACAAAGAAAAACTGATCCAAAGGTACGACGAACACAAGAAAGCATACATAAATCCAATAACATATAAATCAAACCTCACCAAACACGCCATACGAAACAATCATAACTTGCCCCCACCAGAAAACATCAAACTCAACAAACAAATAAATAAAGTAAACCGTATGAACATATGAGAAAACCTTAACATCCATAAATTCATAAAGCGTCATTCACTCATCGAAGAACAAACTCAAATCAAAACACAACAGGACCTAACATTCAACATACTCCACAAAACGATACCAGGTCCTAGTAACAATGAACCTAGAAAAACATCCACACAAAGAATATTACCTGATATAACCCAGGTACAGGCAAACTTGATCGAACACCCATATAAAAGAGTAATCAAAGTACCTACTCAAGCCGATACCTGTCTAGGACGATCTGACCGCATGAAAGAGCAAGCAAGACAAGACAATGTTCAGTAGAGCCACGAAGATAAAAGCACAGTCTGCTATCGAAAGAGCTCGCATGTAATTGAAATTTATTGAAGTTTTAAATCCTTTTTGTAAGCAAGTGTTAATATTCAATTATTAATAATAAAATGAGAGCGCTTTCGATAGCAAACTGTGCTATCTTCATGATACTTCTTAACATCTTCCTTGTCTTGTTTGCTCTTTTATGCAGTCGCATCGTCTTAGACAAGTATTGGCTCGAGTAGGTACGTTGATTATCCTTCTATCTCGGTTTTCGATTAAGTTTGCCTGTACCTGGGTTGTATCAGGTAATATTCTTTGTGTGGGTGTTTCTCTAGGTTCATTGTTTCTAGGAACTTGTATCGTTTTGTGGAGTATGTTGAATGTTAGGTCCCAAATTGATAAAAACCCTCTTCACAAAGGGAAAGTATGTTCCACATTACAGAAATTCGAAGCAGCGAATGGAATTTTTCTCAATAGAATACACCTCGTTTTGAAATTCAATCAAGCTGCTTGGTTAAAACCTTTCGACTTCAATACCCAACTGAGGGCTCAATCTAAAAATGATTTCAAGAAAAAGGTTAATAAATTACTGTATAATGTCGTTTTTGGCAAAACAATGGAAAAGAAAAGGAACCGACCAATTATTGAATCAGTTAGAGCATTGGAGGAGGGTGTATTGAGCAAAAAATATAATTACGAGTCCAAAATTCGTTGATAGAACTTTTATAGAGAAAGGCTTGATAGCAATTGAAGTGAGGAAGGCTTGATAACAATTGAAGTGAGGAAGACTGAGATGATTTTTGATAAACCGCTATATGTTAGAATAGCTATTTTAGACCTTTCAAAAAAACTGTAGTGTGTGATTTCCATTATCAATGTCCATACATGTTACCAAAATTTGGTATTAACAATTGTACATTGCTCTATACTGATACAGACAGTCTCATTCATGAACTTGTTTATGATGATGTATATGCTATTTATCAAAAAATATGATAAAAAATTTAATACGAGTGATTATCCAACACATAATATTTTAAATATTCGTCAAAGAAACAAAATGGTTTGAGGGTTCCTGAAAGATGAAAAAATGGTCATACAATAACTGAATTTATTGGTCTTAGATCTTTTTTGGTTGATGGTGGAAAATGTACTAAAGAAGCTGAAGGTATTGAATATAATGCTGTAACACAAGAAATCACTTTCCAGAACTATTCGAATTGTTTATTCAAACGAACTCAAAAATCGATAGCTTGAAGGACAATTCAGTCAAAATCCCATAATTTATATTCAAAGTGAACAACAGTTTTTGCCTTTTTCCTCAACACTTTTTTCACGAGATATATATCAGGATTTGCAGTATCTTGTAATTTTTCCCATAGAAAGCACCTTCAATAGATGCACCCTGCATATCTCCTAGCATAAAATTGGTGGGGTTAATAATGTTGACTTTGATAATTTTTAATAACTTCGTGGTCGAAAATGTGTTTTGCCTTACTGATTCGCACAACATTGCCAACTTTGAATTTTCCCGATCCAGCTATTTTCAGATGGGTGTATTCATATTCAAGAATTTGTTTTCCGTTGGTTTTGTTGATTTTCGATGATTATATGCCCGTCTCTGAGTATCGCGAATCATAGTAGGATTTTGGTATCTCAGGCAAGACATTCAAACTGAAATAATCGAAAAGTCTTTGTTTCAACGTCCTAATAGTATGTTCAGCTATAGAGGACTCAGTGATGCTGTTCGTATTTTAGTGATTTATCTCATGATTTTTCATTGAAGTTTAGAATTTATTGTTGTAAAATTCCGTCCTTTGATCGGTTTGTAAACTTTTTTGACAACGTTTCGTATGTTCGTAGGTCTTATCATACTACAAAATTTCAAATTATCAAAATCAATGTTGCCATCGGGTGTATGTAGCAAACCTCCAGCATTGCCCACTGATAATGTTGCAGGATAATTTTGCTTTCTATTGGAGCTACTCCCAAATTTGTCGATAGTCATGATGAAAATGTGTCACACACCGATATGATTTTAGTAGTATGCGTTTTTTTCAATGCGGTTTTCGCAATCTGAGTGCCAGTTTCAGCGCATTGGAATTTTGCAAAATTTTCAATGCAATAACCACGACAATTCTCTTGTCAATTTTGCATTATTTTTTGTAGCAAGTTACAATGACAACCATATGGGTTTTTAAAGGAAATTGGGATTTAAAAAATGAAATTTTTGATGGTATTGAAGTGACAAAAATGAACGCTTCTCCGCATTACATTTCTGCAAAATTTTGATATGTGATTCAAGTGACAAAAATCAACGCTTTATCACATTATACTGAGTTCATCAAATACAGATGTATTTCATTGTCATGAGAAGAAGGAGAATTTTCAGCATCCCTCAGAGCTATAAGCAGCTCCAATCTATTGTATAACTCGTTCGGATCATCCCAATACACATACTCGAAGGACTTCTCATTATATATCCAACGATGAGTGGCGATGCCTTCCGTCTGTAGAATGCTGAAACCAACACCGTTGCTTACTAGATTATCGTAACCCTTACCAAGTGTTCGAGTACGAAACATGGGTTTAATTATATCGGATCCTTTTTGAGTTCCCGTCATGAATCGTCTGGAATTAAGGTGGGCTTGTGTTACGCTAATAAGAGAGTTGATCCTCCTTATTATAGTTTTCAATTTCATCGGGAAAGATTGAATTATATAGTCCTGGAATTCCTCTGAAAGAGAGCCCTTTAGTTGTAATATTTCTATATTTATCGGAGTCAATGTACTTTCTACCGAGGATCCATTTTGAAGAGGACTCGTCATAGGCTGATCCATATATTTTATCAATCGAATTGTCTACAGCCCAGTATTTCATGACATATTTGTGTGATAAGGATAATATTGCTCCAGATACTCCATCATACTCTCCTCTGAAATATTTTTCATTGATGGCGGTGGTGGCGGTGAAGGCGACTCATGGAATTCCTTATCATAATCGTTACCCTATCCCGTTTGTGTGTTTCTTCAAATGCTCGAGATTGATCGAATGATTTCGTCTTTATTTCCCCCTTTTTGGCAGCACCACATTTCAAATGGTCCACCGATATTTTAGAGATTTCAGCTGTGTCTTTCAGTAACCTCGATATGGGTTGGAAAACATTTGCAATGACTGATCCTCTTCAGACTTTCTCAATTTCAGAGATAGAATTTTTTTTAATACTTTTTGACATTTCCTTGATTTTGTTCTTGCGCACAATATCGACTTCTTTACTGAGCGGTTTCATATTGGTCAATAACGTTTCCAACTCTATTCACACACACTTATCTATTCGTCGAAGCCTTTTCGATATCGCACCGCATTCAAATCACATTCCTTGACAATGATAAAAGTTCCATACTTGTCGCGCCAAAATTCGGCACACATTCTCTTGAATTCATCAAATGACATGTCAGGAGAGACTTTTTCATCGAATACATGTCTCAAATTCATTTCATCTTGCTTGAATAATACAATCATGTTGCAATTGTCGCATATCAGTTGTTTGGGTATTTTGGAATACGTCTAACACAGGTACATGACATCAATGTCCTTATGTTGGCACAAAGAATAATATCCACGAATTTTATGCTGATCATCGCAGGCAACATCATCGAATATGAATATGAAATTCCGTTCAGCCGCCTCTGTACTTAGATTTTCTTCGTTGTTTTGAAATGGGAACTAACCGATTTTTCCAATATCTCTCGAAGCACCTGATACTTGGTTTGACAGAGCGACTTTGAGTACACGTAGACATTTTCAAATTCGGCTCCATCCGGATGAAGTAATATTGATAACACTGAAATGGTTTTTTCACACCCTGATGGTCCACATATGTTGGAGCGAAAAGAATTGGGTAACAACTTGCCGTGTTTATTTCGATGCTTGACACCATCAACCAAATACTCCAAGTTGTCTATGAGCAATGTATTGTCTTGCGGAACGACCTCCATCTTGTGTTCGGTGGTTGAGAGATTTACTTCAATATGTAGCGTGCACATTGACGTCATCCATCATTACTAATGTTGACTTATCACGGAGAAGGTATCGTCAATACGCTAATCAATGAGCTGCCATTCAGATTCCATTTACCTGGCTATCAGTATTGTGGTCCTGGTACGAAACTACAAGAACGTCTTGCACGAGGTGATCCTGGTATTATTTCATTGGACTCGGCTTGTAAACAGCACGACTTGGCATATTCGCAAGATACGTCTTTCGAAGCTAGACATTGAGCTGAAAAAGCTCTCAAAAAACAGACGTGGCAACGAGAAAAATCTAAAGACTCAACACTTGGTGAGAAGGCGAGCGCTCTATTCGTCACCGGAGTGATGGAATTCAAACGCAAATTGAGAATGGGGAGTGTGAAATCATTTCATGCAGCATTTTGCAAAAATAATCAAGAACTGGAAGCCCACGACGAATGACGTAAAGAAATCCGCGTCATCGACTCTAAAGGTAACGAAAATGGCCATCCACGAAGCTGGAGGACGTGAGAAGATACGTATACCAAGAGTTATTTCATTCGAAGCAAAATTTGAAGGAATTCTACCACTCCCACTCATATTTGCAAGCCTTTCAACTCTGGGTTCGTTGGCAGGGGGATCGAGCGGCATCGCAAAATACCATTATAGATGCAAAAAATGCAGAAAGGAACTCGAAGGAGATCAGCGTCACCATAAAGCTATGGAACATTTGGGTTCCGGTTTGTACCTATGCGAAACACTTCGGGGATTTGATCCGTTCCTAAAAAACATCAACACAAAGGACGAGGTCATTATTTTAATGGTAGACGTATTAAATAAGATCATTACATTCACATTAATAATAGTCAGCTGGATATAAATCCGGTACTTCCTGACAATATCACAATTGTGACGGATCCTCCTCCAGTTCCTATTTTATTTTATTCCCTACCTCACATCAGTGATATGACACGTAAGTTATGCAGAATTTTTAAAGAATTAAATGTAAAAATAGCCTTCAGAACCTATTTAACTATAAATAATCTATTCAACTATAAATAAATTATTTTCTAAACTTAAAGACCGAACTCCAGAATATTTTCAATCTCAATTAATTGACTCTATTCCATGCTGTAACTGTAACAATGAATTTATTCGTCAAACTTCAAGACTCTTCAAAGACAGAATCAGTTCTCATGAAAGTGACAGCGGATTACATCCAGAAAGATGTGCACTCAGTGATCATGTGTTTAAAGAAGGACACAACATGGATTATAACTCAACATAAATTTTAGCTATTGAAAGAAATACAGCTCAAAGATAGTTTTTGGAAATGCCTTTTATATTACAATCTAAAAATTGCCTCAATAGAACATCAGATATTGATCACCTCAGTGAAATTTATGCGTTTCTCCTCAATATAGACAATATAGCTATAGCATAGCATAGCAGATAAACTAAAAAACGAAATCGACGGGAACAACAGTCACAACATCAAGAATTCAATTGAACTCGCAGACAGAATATCGATGACAAACGTCAACGAAAATACTAAACTTTTCTCATTCGACATAAAAAACATGTTCTCAACGAAAGCATAAAAATCATATCAGAGAAACTAAAACACCAAAATATAAACAGGACCTACATTAACTAGATGGAATCTACCCTAAACACAATGCGCAACCAAAACTATTTCGAATCCGAAAGAAAAATTTATAAACAAACAGATGGACTAGCGATGGGATCCCCTCAAACTATAGATGAGCAAATTTTAACAATAATCAAAACATCCGATGAAAAAGGAGAATAGTTCAGGTACATTGACGATGGCCTATACATATCACCAAACAAGGGAATAAGAATATAACAAAAAACAAAGGGAATTAACAAAATAAATCAAAATCTGAGCTTCAGCAAAGAGGAAGAAAATGACTCAAAACCCAACTACCTGGACATAACTATCGGGAACAACCACAACAAAACGAAATTCCAATTTGCAATATGCAGGAAACCTACACAAACAAGCTCCACCATACCCGCAAGTTCGAATCACCCACCTTCACACAAAATGGCTGCCTGTAACGCATTCATCTACAAAATGCTAGGAATACTTTGCAATGAAACCCGGAACAAAGAAAGGAAAATTATATACCAAATAGCAAACGAGAATGGATATACCCAAAAGACAATACCTTAATTAGAAAATAGAATCAAACAAAAAATACAGAACAAGAATCAAACGACTTCAACAGATAAAACTACACAAAGATGGACTGCATTCACATACATAGGTCACCAAACCAAAAAACTTACGAACATCTTCAAACCATTGAACATCAACATCACTTATAAACCAGACACGAAAATAACACAACAAATAAACAGCCGCGAAAAAGAAGAAGACAAAAACCTAAACGGAGTGTACAGCATATAATGTTCAGACTGAAACAAGTTCTATACAGGCCAAACAAAAAAAAAAAAAAAAAAAAAAAGAAAAAATGATCCAAAGATACGAAGAGCACAAGAAAGCATACATAAATCCAATAACATATAAATCAAACCTCGCCACTCGGGCCATAGAAAACAATCATAACTTTCCCCCACCAGAAAACATCAAACTCCTCAAACAAATAAATAAAATAAATAGAGGAAACCGTATGAACATCTAGGAAAACCTAAACATCCATAAATTCAAAAAGCGTAATTCACTCATCTAGGAGCAATCACGAATCAAAACACAACAAGACATAACATTCAACATACTCCACAAGTTCCTAGAAACAATGAACCTAGATAAACACCCACACAAAGAACAGTCCCTGATATAACCCAGGTACAGGCAAACTTAATCGAACACCGAGATAGAAGGGTAATTAAAGTACCTACTCAAGCCAATACCTGTCTAAGACGATCTGACCGTATAAAAGTGCAAGCAAGATAATAAAATGTTCAGTAGAGCCACGAAGATGATAGCACAGTTTGCTATCGAAAGCACTCGCATGTAATTAAAACTTATTGAAGTTTCAAATCCTTTTTGTAAGCAAGTGTTAATATTTGATGTCAATCAAGCAATCAATTCATTTTTTGGTGTTGCAGTCAGATTGGTAGGGCTGTTACAAACAAGACTGTGTAAAAATTATGAATACTAGGTGATTTTCTCTTAAGTTTCCCGTATCAAGTAGAAATATATGAATTAGGTAATTTATTTCTCCTTCGATTGTGCACTTTTGGCCTTGTTGGTATTTCCGATGAGATCTTTTTCATTTCGAAACAGTGCTGCTTTACAAGGCTACCTTGCAAGGCTTCTGAACTATGTTTCGGATTAGTTATCTCTTTACAGAATCTGGAGAGAAAGGAGTATCGATTGTCATTTTTTGATCGATATCGAAGCTTCATTTTGCCACACCTTAAATAGTGTCTTCTCGAATGGTTTTCGGTTTCTGTTGACTATTTTTACACCACCAAACATTCTACCATATATAACTTCAATTCAGTGTACATTAAATATTGAATACATTTTTTTCAGGAAATTCATCTGTCGTTTTATATACGAGAAGATGTGCCCTAAAAGAAGAGGATATTATTTGTCACCCACGATCCCATTCTGGCCAAAAAAGCATGAAACTAAACGAATGTTTTTTATGTCAGGAAGACTATTGTAATTCGTCTACCAAACAGTCGTATTATTTCGGTCATTATTTATTATTAGCTATAATTATTGTTATACTACAAGAATAAAAAAGACTGATTCATTCATAGATAGTCATTATTTGAATAATATTATTCATCAATTATAAATTTCATAAATATGGAACATTAAAGATAGAGAAATTAGGAATGAGGAAGTAGTGGCAAGATCAAATATGAAAAAGGTTATGTTAATCTTTTTATCATTTGATATGAGCAATCGTTCCTACTTGAAAAACATCAAGTTAACATGAAAATCCACTGAAAACTGTTATCGAGAGAAATTTGTCAAGTTTTGAAATAAGTAAAAAGGAAAACATGTTCTATCTTATTGTTCGAAAGACAGTTTTCATGGAGGAGTTGAAGTTTCTTGCTGTTTTTGGCTATTTGACCTCCCACGTTCTGAAAAATAACTGAATCTGAATCAAAAAAGTATCTGATTACTGAAATTTTATCCCAACACTAAACGGTTATTCTTAACGCCTCGACACGTGTTCCAATCAATGTCAAGGTATTGGGATGAAACTCCAGTAATATTCATAACTACACCAAAGGTTCCAAAGAGTGCATCACAAGTACGAAAAAGTATTTGCCAAAGTGTATTAAAGACCAAACTGAAAAGTTCACCCCAGTAATATAAATCACAGAATTAGTCAGTAACTTGTTGTATTCACACATTTTGCCTACAAATGAAATGAATGATCGAAAAAATCTTAGCTTTTTCAAAACGGTTGACCTTTCGGAAAGCAATACATTCTGTAGTCTATAGGACGGGGTTACAGAATTATAAGCGTATTCACGATACATTAATGTCTCTTCTACTCTAAATCATGAACGATAATGAATTCGTACTACATTTTCTATCCTATAACATAACGAAACCGGCACTGTCCCAGTCATACCAGTGACTAATGCTTAGATAATATATGTCACGCTGCTCCTTCACTATTTTCATAAGCAGGTACTCCACGGCCATCCTGACCCGTTGTGTCCCCAACAACTCAATGTGTATGGTCACCTGTAAAAAAGGGACAAATATGTGATTTCTGATATACCATACACATTTGATTTCGCCATCAAAGGCTCATTATACCATCAAGGGCTCGTTCTGCCATCAAGGGCTCGTTTTGCCATCAAGGACTCGTTCTGCCATCGAGGGCTCATTCTGCTATCAAGGGTTCGTTTTGCCATCGAGGGTTCATTCTGCCATCGAGGGCTCCTTTTGCCATCGAGGGCTCATTCTGCCATCGAGTGCTCGTTTTGCCATCAATGGTTCATTCTGCCATCGAGGGCTCGTTTTGCCATCAAGGGCTCATTCTGCCATCAAGGGCTCATTCTGCCATCAAGGGCTCATTTTGCCATCGAGGGCTCATTCTGGTTTCTTTACCTTAACGTTTTTGGAATTGGAACGGCTTCATGTGTTCTGCTGCCATCACACCTTCGTATGGCCGGTTAGCTCTGCTGGTGTATAAATCATTCTTCTCCTTATAACGGTCATTTGGAAGGACCTCCGTTACTTCGAATGGACCTCTAAATTTGGGTAATAGCTTTATACTTTCACCAGTTTCAGGGTTGCTTATGACTTTGGTCAACACCAAGTCGCTAATATCGGAAACTATTGGTGGATTCCGTTTTTTATTAAAGGCGACATTTTGTTTGCCTCTATTCTTTTCACCATCCATTTCCAGTAGGAATCCAAATAGAAGCTCGGCTGGCGTATTTTGCATGATGCAGTGTTTCGTGCTATTAATGCCTTGTTGAAATGTTGTCATTTTGGAATCCTAGTCATTGCCTTTTATATTTGCCCCTGAAGTCGCTGAAGTGTCTAGTATTGTTTTGTTTATTCTCTCCGCTTGACCATTTTCTCTTGGGAGACCAACTGCTATGGTATGTAACCTGATACCTTTGCCTTCGAGATACTGTTTAAATTCATCGGAAACAAATCTTTTTCTCGCATCTGTTATTATTCTTTTCGGATTTCCGAAAATTGTACATATCTCGCTCAATGTTACTAGGACACATTTGGTCGTAGTATTGGGAACCGCTTTCAAAAAGGTGAATTTTGAGAATCCATCCACAATTACAGGTATATACTTATTTCCCTCTGTAGTTTTCACAAATGGTCCCAAATGATCCAAGTGTAGGGTGTGGTGTGATCTCACATACTTGGGCATAGAATGCAAAAATCCAAACTTCTTATCACTATTTTCTTTATGGTAAAGATAATGTAAACATGGATCTATGTATTTCTACACAAATCTATTAATTTTTTTAAACCAGTAATTTTTCTCAATTCTATCTGTAGTTTTCTCATAAGCAGAGTGACCTACATCATCATGATTAGCTTTTACTATTTGCCACCCACGCGAATCGTATACTCAACAATATTTCTTTTATTTCTTTAATGAAAGCATCTTGATCTTGCGCCTCGCGTAGATAATCATTTTCATGTATTTTTTAACGTTCTCTATTTTCTCTCTCATCTCAAAATTACGGCTGAGTGCGTCTACATGCTGCATCTGTAATCCAGCTTTGTGCTGTATTTTGAATGAAAAGTCCTCCAAAAGTAAAACCCACCTGGCTACGCGTGGAACAATTGCTTGTTTACTTAAGGCACTTTTCACAGCATTGTAATTCGTGAATATTGTGAACTCATTTCCAAGGAGGTAAAACCTATACTTTTCTAGGGTTTTCACAATGGCAAGTAACTGTAGTTCGAATGAATGATAGTTTTTTCCGCCTCAGTTGTTTGCTTGCTGAAATACCCAACGGCATTTTCTTTGTTTTCAGATTTTTTAACTAATATTCCTGCGAAGCCTTCCCGACTCGCATCTGTATAAACTATTATTGGTAGTTTATGATTGAAAATACATAATACAGGATTTGAACAAATTTATTTTTTTCATCAGAAATACAGATTTTGACAATTTTAGTGTTAGGCCATAATTTCCCAAAATTTTCAGAACTTCGTTTAGCAGAACTAACCCCTCAGTTTTGAATTTAGATGGTATCAAAAAGTCATGAAGATATGGTCTTATGTGAAACTGTCTTAAGGGCTGCAAAATTTCATTCATGAATTGTTGAAAAACTGAGGGACCATTACATAACCCAAATAACCCATAGTAACCCTCTGGTGTTATGAATGTCGTGTACAGAATTGATTTGTTATCTAAGGGTATCTGATGATACCTTGAAGCTAGGTCGATACTTGTGAAATATCTGTACTCTCCGAAACTATCACTTTTTTCTTCTATTTGAGGCACCGGAAAACTATTTTTCACTGTGATTCTACTAAGTGCAGGATAATCGATGACCATTCTTTCCTGGCCATCTTTTTTTATCAACTAGTGAGGTTAAACTTCAATAAGGTGACTTAATTTCCCTTATTAATTTTGTATCCAACAACTCCCTTACTGTTTCCCTGACAATTTTTTGTCTTTCTCTGAAAAGCGATATGATCGATGAGTGATAGGACTATCTGTAGTTAACTCTATAAACAGAAAAACTGAATGTGCTTTCCCCAGGTGCTTCATATCGGAAAACATACTTTTTTCATGTTCCACTAAAATTTTCTTGAGTTCCGATTTTTCCTGCACCGACAAAGTACAACGTTTCATGTTTGACAACCAATGAGAAGTATCCATTTTATTCTGAAACGTTAAAACATCTCCATTCTGTAGTAAATGATATTCTGATCCTCAGTGAAATTTGTTCCGATCAGAACATCATTTTCGATATTGGTGTCGTCGATTACGTAATACACTATTTTTAACGAAACTTCGTCAATTTGTGTTGAATTCTCCGTATAATGGGTCACTGTTGTTCCAGTTTCCAAAAATCCAGACAACTCAACCATCTGTTCGAGTGGCTTGACCCTCAGCTTAAGTTTTCCAGCTACTTTCGATTTCATAATTGAACCGTCTTTTCTGAAATCTACAAACGCCGTACACTGATTGCCATCAATAAAAATTTTTTTTGTAGATCTTTGAATAGGGGTGGTTATTTCGAATTGATTTCCCTTTTTCGACTTTAGTATCTTTTACGTCTTTTCATTTATACTGTTTATTAGGAGTAGATTTTGATTTCTGTTTTTTGAAACAACCATTCTCAATGTGCTCTTTTTTGAACAAAAATTAAAAACTTTATTTTTGTGTCTACAATCATCTCGATGATGTCCGGCTCTCCTACAACAAGAGCTACCTGTCTGTATGTTATATTTTTGAGGACACCCCCAACATGTTAGGGTCCTGAATATTTGACGCTTTCACTGCCAATTTCAAATTATGATCATTTATTCCCCCCATTATCAGAGAAACTTTGTCGGAGTCAGAAAAGTTCAATCTTAATTTATTGATTTATGCCAAATGATTGAAATGGAACTCATATAATGAACATACTTCTGTTGGCTTATGATTAGCCACCTCCATAAACAGCTCGTAAGCGTTTCTCGTACTCCGAAAAGTAGAACGTAGTAATTGTTTTCATTTCGCCCACGTATTCTGAGACCACCCTAATTCACACTGTATGTAACTTTCATACCATGTTTTAGCTGTTCCATCAATTTATTTACTACTTAATAAACTATGAACCTATCAGACCAACCATATATACTTGCATTATGTTGGATAATATCGATCCAATCGGACACTTCCATATTCAGTGGATCAAACTCAGGCACTGCACTCGAAAGA